>MU775352.1:140694-162601 GCA_026770625.1 Nicotiana glauca | reverse complement strand
TCGACGTGAGGTAAGAATCTTGGCCTTAAAACATGATTATGTTGTGAAATTGGTCTAGAAATTCATGGAAATTGAGCCTAAAGTTATGAACTAGGGCTTGAGTTTTTGACAAATTTCAAATTGGAATTTGATAGGTCATTTGAGCTCGGATTTGGGAGTTCTTGGTATGGGTAGACTCGTGGCGAGACGAGGAATCCGGTAATGTAAGTTCTGTAATTTTTCAAGAAGCGGGCTCGGGGCTCGGGTTTTGCTAGTTTCGATGTTTTTGCTATAATTCGATTGTTTTCGATTGGGCATTGTCCCATTTGCATATTGTAATGCATTCGCTCTGGTTTTGGTTAGATTCGACACGCGTGTAGGCCAATTTGAGGGGAAAAGGTGTCACGATCGAGGAATTTCACCGGTTCGAGGTGAGTAATAATTTTAAATGATGCCTTGAGGGTTTGAAACCCCGAATTGCACAACATACTGCTATGTTGAGACGAGACACGCGTTGTATGACTAGCGCGAGGTCATTTACTATTAGGGAGTGCGACTTGGTCCATCCCAGTTGATATTTTACCGCGTACTTGATAAAGATTTACTGTTTGTCACCATGATTTGGGCTTATTTCCATATTTGGGCTTCGTGCCAATTACTTGAATCTTTTGTGGATTTACATCACTATTTTCCTGACTAATTGAAATATTATTTGAACTCAGTCCAATTGAATTATACTATTTCGTGAACTCAGCTATATTTATGCTCAACTTGAGATTTAAATGATATTTATAATATTGTTTGAGCTGAGCACCATTATTTTACTGATGTCCAAGGGGCTTATGATTATTTTCTGGACTGATTGAGGTCGAGGGCCATATGTGAGGATATGTTGAGTGATGTGAGGAGGCTTTCAGGCCTCGAGTGTGATGTGTGAAGGCTTTAAGGCCTATTGATATTGCGCTTGGGCTGTAGGAGCCCCTTCGGAGTCTGTACACACCCCAGTGAGCGCAGGGTACCCATGTGAGTTGGTAGTGGGCCCGAGAGGCCGTTGTTTGTGTTTGGTGAGTTGGGAGTGAGCCGTGGGGGCTGATATTGTATTGAAAATTTGATATTGGGCCCGAGGGGCAAATTTCTTGTTATTCCTTACTTGTTGAAATTAAGTGTCTTCACTGTTTTTAAAAGAGAATCATCCGTTACTTCATATTTTATTGCGTAACTGATTTTACTGCTTGAGATAGCGTTATTTGTGCCCTTATGAGATTTCATGCTTTTAGTCATTATTTATTTTTATTACCCACTGAGTTGGAGTACTCACTTTACTCCCTGCACCTCGTGTGCAGATGCAGGTAATTGTTCGCCCGGTAGCGGGTTTTGAGTTGATTGGAGATTTTGCCATCGTAGCTGAGCAAGGTGACCGTCACCGTTCGCAGCACCGTATCTCTCCCTTTCATTCTAAATTCCATTATGTATACTACTGGTCTTACAATAGTGTTTAGATTCTTTAGATGCTCGTGACTTATGACACCCCGGTCGGGTTGTGTGTGGTTATGGTCATCATTATTATTGCTGTCAAGCTGTATCACTTTACTCATTTATGTTTAAATAATTTCAAAAGGAAGTGAATTGGGTTAGTCGGCTGGCCTTGTCTTCACGAGAGGCGCCATCACGACCAGATGTGGGTTTGGGTCGTGACACCAAGGTACTTGAAACTGTCTCTCTTGGGGATAACCTGTGATTCAATCCTCACTTCTATGCCTGCTTCCCCCGGCTCTGCGATGAACTTATACTCCAGGTATTCCGTCTTAGTCCTGCTCAACTTGAAATTCATCTACTCAAGGGCCTGTCTTCAAACCTCCAGCCTCTCGTTGACGCCGCCTCACGTCTCATCTATCATTATTATGTCATTAATGAATAACATACACAAAGGCACATCCCCTTGAATATGGTTGTGTTAGTGCGTCCATCACCAAGGCAAATAAGAACGGGCCGAGCGCATATCCTTGGTGTAACCCTATAACAATCGAAAAATGCTCCGAGTCACCCCTCACTGTCCTAACCTCAGTCTTAACTCCATCATACATGTCCTTAATCGCTCTTATGTAAGCAACCGACACACATTTAGCCTCCATGCATCTCCAAAGGACCTCTTTACTATCATACACAATAAACACCACATGTAGGTCCTTATTCCTATCCCCGTACTGTTCCAGTAACCTCCTTCAGTATTCGACCGACTCGGCATGAACCCGAACTGGTTGTCATATCTAGACACCGTCCTCCTCTCCCTCGCTTCTACCACCCGCTCCCAAACTTTTATGGTACGACTTAGCAACTTGATACCCCTATAGTTGTTACAACTTTGGATGCCACCTTTGTTCTTGTACAACGGTATCCCATTTCCACTCATCCGACATCCTCTTCGTCTTGAAAATAATACTAAGTAATCCAGTCAGCCACTCCAAGTCTGCTCTGCCCACACACCTCCAAAATTTAATCGAAATTTTATCTCGCCCGGTTGCTCTACCCCTACTCATCTTACGCATATCCCCCATGACCTCTACAACCATAATGCGCCTACAGTATCCAAAGACCCGAAGACTCCCGACCCAATTCACCTAGCACAATATCACAATCCCCCTCTTCGTTCATAAGTCTATGAAAGTAAGTCTTCCATCTCCGCTTAATATGAGCCTCTCCTATCAATACTCTACCGTCCTTATTTTTATGCACCTCACTTGGCAAAGATCCCAAGCCTTTCTCTCTCCTACCTTGGCTAGACGGAATAGCTTCTTATCCCAGCCTCTGTCCCTCAGTTCCTCGTATAGACGACCACACGCCGCAATCTTAGCCTCCGTGACCGCCAACTTTGCCTCCTTCCTACCTACCTTATACCCCTCTCTGTTTGCTCTCCTCTCCTCCTCGCATGTGCTCCCTACTAACTTCAGCTATGCCGCCTTCTTCGCTTCCACTTTACCTTGAACCACTTTATTCCACCACCAGTCACCTTTGTGCTTGCCGGAACCCTTCGATACCCATAACACATCTCTCTCCGTCTCCCTAATACAGTCCGCCATCGTCATCCACATAGCGCTCGCGTCCCCACTACTCCTCCAGGCTCCCATATGCAACCTCCCCTCCAACTCCTGGGATTTATCCTTATCAAGGATCACCACCCGATCTTCGATCGTCCTCGTACAAACCTCTTCTTACCCTTTACCCTGATATCGACGTCCATCACCAAAAGCCTATGCTGCGTCGCAAGGGTCTTACCCAGAATAACCTTGCAATCCTTGTACAACCCTCTATCGCACCTCCTGAAGAGAAGATAGTCGATCTGAGTCTTCGCCACCACACTTTGTAAAGTAACCAAATGTTCCTCCCTCTTCGAAAAACTAAAGTTTGCAATTACCATCTCCAAAGCCTTAGCGAAATTCAATAATGAAGTACCTTTTCCGTTCCTATCCCCATAATCGAAACCGCCATGCATCTCACCATAGCCACTAGTAGTCGACCCAATATGACTATTGAAATCCCCTCCTATTTGCGCCAACAGTGCAAATACGATAATTTTTTCCCTTATTATACATAAATTGTTGAATGTTTTTGATACAAGGAAAAAGTCTAGTGAAATAAAAGAGAGGGCTCAAAAATGCTTTGAATCACCGGTCGAAATTTCATGTTTGACATTTTCTTGTATAAATGTTTTACTCTGCCCCTGTTGGTAGGTCAATTTAACCTATTTTTAGCTAATCTAAAAGCTTGGGCTAGTTGTTAAGCAACTTATGCAGCCCATGGACTCTTGAGTAAACGTATCAAGAATAATTTTTTTTTTTTTTGTGATTGGTCGATCACGTTTAATAGTCATGAGAAATAAAATAAAAAAACTGTTAGTTTGATTTGATAATCAAGCAAATTCTAAAAAAATAAATAAACAAATGAAAAATGACTTTAAATTGTGACTCGTTGTTTAGTCTATTGACCCAATAAACTATTGGGCAGACCACAATTGAATTCATATGCTAACACATCAATCTGACACCCGTAACTTCTACATGGAGCTCTATCATTGAAGAAATTATTGTTATGGGCATCTATTTTTTCCAAGTATATATAATAAAGTATAAGTCCACCAACTTATGGTTGACCATGTCTCTTTTGTAATTTTCCATATTGGTGACATGCTTATCCATTAAAGATACAATCATTCGATGTTGTTTTCTTGTTATGAGCATATACTTGAAAGTAGACCTGAGCAATTTGTTCTCAAAGAGACAAAGGCAACACTCATAATTTTTCTTGATGAGAAAGCAAATATCCTAAAGAAAGAAATTGAGAAAGAAAAGAAAAAGGAAGAAAGGAATAGGGAGCAAATCCTTGACCACCCGCTTTAACTAGAAGATGATCAAAATCCTCTATGATAATGCTAGAGGTGTCAACTCTTTCTTCCTTCACAAATCACAATGCGGTGCCTAAATTATTGTCTTTTTTTCATCCCCACAAATCAAAATGGGATGTCCAATTTCATATCTCTCCACCATGAATTGTGCTTGTTGCTATCAAAGATTTTTTGAAGAGCTTAAGTGTATTCGAATCTGATATAGTAACTTGAAAAATAGAGTGATAACCTGCTATAACCAGTTAAATTGCAACGATAATACAAGATTTGTATACACGATAAACGCGAAAAACTAAAATACTATATGTATTTAATTTATGCAGTGTAGCAATCCCATTATATTTTAAGGACTCCTCATTTCTCTTTTTTGGGGTTTTAGTGTTAAACCATTTTTATGTACGTAGCATCTTCACCATACTATGTGACACTAATCTGTTTGGGGTATAGTTAGCTTAGTGGTCCAAACACAGAAGACAGTAATCAATTGAAAAGTATATATATAACCCTTTTTATGAATGAGATACTGTCTGTGACTCCCGGAATACTCTTAAGGGTACTAAGATATTGACGATTTGAAGTTTTCATGTTTGCAAGACCTTAGCAGGAAAACAGACCTTTGTCTTAACCTCCGAGTGATCAAATTCTTTTTTGTTTTTGCTTTTTGGGGAGTGATATAATGTATAAAATAAAGTAAAACTGAAAATTGTATGAACTACGTACTATATGGTGATTTTTTCTTATTTTTACATGAAAGAAGTAAAGTCTACAACAACAACAACCCAATATAATCTCACTTAGTGGGGTCAGGGGAGGGTAGTGTGTACGCAGACCTTACCCCTACCCTAGGGTAGAGAGGCTGTTTCCAAATAGAAACTCGGCATCCTTCCCTCCAATAACTTCCCACCTTGCTCTTGGGGAGACTCGAACTCACAACCTCTTGGTTGGAAGTGACTGTTGCTTACCATCAAAGCAACCCCTCTTGTCTAAAGAAGTAAAGTCTAAAAGAAGTATATTAGACAACGAATTTTAATAGGATGAACATGCATATGTTAGATATTCGTGACCTCAAAATGAAGTCATCATTTTTAAGTTGAGGCACTTAACTACTTGTTTGGATGGTTGTTACGTGTTGTTTCATAATGTATCGTATTATATTATTGTTTACCCTAAAAATAAATAACACTTGAATTTAGTGGTTTTAAGGATACGTGATTTGACTTGGCACAAACTGAAAAAAAAAATATAAATTGATATTGGAATTGATTGCAAATAGAAATAATAGCAAACCAAAAGAAATGTATAGCTTTGGCCTCAAGCTAGATTGCCCTCGGACCAAACGAATATTCTACCAGAAAATATGAACAAAATAAAAGAGTATTGAGAGCTTAAGAGAAAGACATTATTTTGCTTTGTATTGCGTGAATATCCCCCTTACAAATGATTAGACCCTCTTTACATAGTAGGGGAATCCTACCCTTAATACAATGCTAAATACAATAAGAAATTCCATGATTAGCTGATTAATCGGCCTTGATACGTGCCAAGATTTTCGTCGTGATCCTCGCCCGATCGCGAATATCTTGGATTTTCGTTATTTGGCTCGGCAGACTTCCCTCGAACTTGCTCGATATCTATCCCGCTCAGTCTCGATCTTGGCTGATCTCGATTTCGATCGGTCCCTGGGTCAGGAGCATGACACTTTAACTTTGTGTCACAGTCCGGTATGACATGGGGTGTCGAACCTTGGCTTGCCACGCCCCGATCTCGATTAATCATACAAAAAGGGCAAGCCCAATTTTGACCGTATACAGATAGTCCCCTCATTTTTTGGAGAGTAATGAGATTTGAGCCCTCGATCTTCACCTCGATGCATCATGACGTAAGTAGCTGAGGTAACCCAAAACGTCTCGTCGGTACAGTTTCCCAAGCATTTAATGCGCGTCAGTCGACGGTCAGCCATTATCGGCTTTGAAGAGTCATTAAAAAATTATAAATATCCCCTTCGAGGTCGGGCATTATAATTCAACAAACTCCCGAGTTGGTGGAAACTGAAATTGCCCTGCCTCGACCTGGTGAGCTTGAAGGGGAAACTTCGGTCGAAGTCCCCAAGCCAGAAAGAGCTGAAGACACTTCGCCTCAAAGTGAGAAGGCTATCGAGGAGGCGGTTGATTTTGGTGTGAAAACCATGCTCGAGGCCCTATAGATAAAGGTGGTGCCCCAAAAGATTTAGTTGGGGTGATAGATATCGGAGATTCCCCCTCATTTCCTTCATTTACTGAGTCGATGATCAAGGATTCTAAGGCGGTTGATATTTGCTACGATGAAGGGGTCCATGGAGCAGAAGACCCATTCCGTGGGTATTTTGTTGGAGTGGAAGATGTCACCAGTATGGGTGACTTGAAGGTACCAAGAAAGAGCTCGAGTAAGGCTTTCTCGAGCTTTAAACTGACCAATCAATTTCTGTCCCCCAGTGTCGATCTCGGGCGTAAGCGATCAATTATCATCTCAGTCCTGGTGGATGCTCGGGTCCTTTCTGCTCCCGTAGGGGTGGCTAGCTATCTCCGATGTTTGGTCACCAAAGAAGACCAAGCTAAGATGGATGAGGTGGAAACACCTGTCTTTTCAACGAAGCCCAACATGTGCTAAATTGGGTAATCTTGGATTTCCTTGACGATGTCAATTCCTTATACTTATGCTTTATTTGTACATAATCTCATTTTCTGTGCATGTAGGATTCGGTGCTTCTTTGTGAAGAATTTCTCCGATTCCGAGGGGAGTTGAGTCGGTATGATGCCGAGGTCTGAGGGGAAGCTAAAGGCCTCCATGTTGAGCTAGAAATGGCTCAGAAAGAACACACCGAACTGGCCGAGCAAGTAATAAGAATCTTTGAAGTTAGTGATGGTGACTCGGGCGTGGTGGCTAATGGTTCGAACCCATAGGTCCAATAAAAGCTCGATGTGATCGGGAAATTCTATGAAGAAGTAGACGCAGACTGAGGCCGAGGAATGGAAGAAGAACATAGATCGTCTAGCCTCAGAAAAGGAGACTGCCCGAGCCTAGCTGGCCTCGGCTAAAATCCAACTCCGAAGTATGAAAGAGAACGCCTTGCTTCAAGCTAAGAAAATCTAGGAGGTCCAGTCCTAGTTGGGTTCAACAAATTTTGTATGATAGAGCTTGGTCACGAAGCTTGAAGTGGCCAAATTAGAGGTTAAGGCAACCAAGGCTAATACTGATGCTGTGGTGGCTATTTACTGGGTTGATGCCGAAGCCTCCCAGGTTCGAGCAAAGGAGGTTGCCGAGGCCGCTCAAATTATCCCGATGATGATGACGAATCTGAAAGCTTGAGCGAATCTAAAAGTGCAGAAGACCCCAATGGCGGAGATGCCACTCCCAGAGATGACCAGGCCACTTAGACTTTTAAATAGTTTTTTTCTTTCTGTCGAGGCCACTTTGGCCTTTAGAAAATAATTTCCATCAGGCCGTGTTTCCCTTGTAAAACAGTTTTGATTAATATATACAACTTTTTCCTTTCCATGGCTTCTGAATATGTTGTGTTTTTGTTAATTTATATAAGGGTCAAAGTGCCTTAACATAAAATTATGAAGTTGTATTCGAAGGTCCAGGTTTGAGATGGTAAGAACCGATAGTAAGTACTGCCCATGACCATTTCTGCTCAGTAATCCCTAAGTGAATGTTCGAAATTGAATTAGGGTAGCCCTTAGGCTTAACAGTTGAGTGAGGATTTTCTCGGACTCAAAGTAAATTAGCCCTTAGGCTTTATGGTCGAGTAAAACTTGCTCGAACTCAAGATAAGGTAGCCCTTGGGCTTTGTAATAGAGTGAAGACTTGCTCAAACTCGAGATAAGGTGGCCCTTGGGCTCGATAGATAGTCCCTGAGTGAGAATTTGCTCAAACTCGGGTTACGGTAGACTTCGGGCTTTGTAGTCGAGTTAGTACTTGCTCGAACTTGAAGTAAAATTAGCTCTTGGGCTTGATAGATAGTCCCCAAGTGAGAATTTGCTCGAACTCGCGTTAAGGTAGCCCTTGGGCTTTGTAGTCGAGTGAGGATTTGCTCGAACTCGAAGTAAAAGTAACCTTGGGCTTGATAGATAGTCCCCGAGCGAGAATTTTATCAAACTTGGATTAAGGTATCCCTTGGGATTTGTAGTCGAGTGAGGATTTGTTGGACCTCTAAGTAAAAGTAATCTTTATGTTCGAGTGAGGACTTGCTCGAACTCGAGAAAAGGTATCCCTTGGTCTTTGTAGTCGAGTGAGGATTTGCTCGAACTCGAAGTAAAACTACCCTCAGGCCTTTGTATTTTTGCTTTCTTTTGTGTCTTTTTCGAAGGCCTATTTTTTACGGGTTTCAAACGTCTCCGAGCTGTGTTAAATTGATCGTAGCCTTTTAGTTTGGGTTTATCCTAGTGAGCTTGCTTCCCTGAGTTATCCACACTTGCCTAAGACAACGGTTTCCGAGTGGGTATGGTCGTGGCCTTTAAAATTCGAGGGTTTCCTAAAAGGTCTTATGCCCTCAACGCTCAATACTTTGATATGTTCGAATTTAATTTTTCGGACGGCAGTCCCTGAGCGTGGGAGTGATTTTTTTGAACTCTGGTTATGATCGGCCTTGAGCTTGTTTCTATAATAGATTGAAAGTATGGAATTGTAAAGTAGAAAAACTTTTTCTAAGACATGAGATAATTTCAAGGATAAATACTTCTCTTTATTCTTGTGAAAAATGAGTACACATGTGTACATTTTTCGTGCCAGGGCTCGAGCAACCTATGTGGGCACAATTTGTTAGATCGCTTGGCCCTATCGAGACCCCGTCATTATGAAGTAATTTTCTCATAACAAAGTTGAAATCCAAGGGCAATGCCCCCCCAGTATTCGAGGTTAATTGTAGGGGAACCTCGGATACTGTTAATGCTGTCTTTGACACCGATTCATGATCGACCTTCAATTATAAGTTAGCATGATCCACTGTTTCCACGTTAAAAACCTTGCCGAAAAACCAATTGGGACAAAAATGATTCAAGGAAAAAAGAGTGCAACACGTTCTTTCATACCTAAAGGCTTCGTGCCACTCCTTGTCGATAAACTGCAAGTGTTAGTAAAAAAATAGAAAAAATTAAAATGGGGAGTACCTCAGTAGTAATATCGTTTGAGATGAGTTACGTTTCAATTGTTCGGTAGTTGTTCTTTGTTCACCGTTCCGAGCTTATAGGACCCTTTTCCTATGCTCAATAATCTGGTATGACCTTTACCAGTTCAGTCCCAATTTCTATTCATTTGGATATCGGTTGTTTAACGTGACCTTTCTCGATACTAAGTCCCTGAGAAATTTGACCTCGATCATTTTTCCTCTCACTTCGTGCAGAATTTTGCCAAGATCCGTTGACTCTACGGTCTCCATTATACGGTTGATACAATCTTTATTTGACCTTGGTTCTCGGTCGATAGCCCTCTTCATTCTATCTATAGGCCTGTTAAGATAAACGAACCCAGAAAGAGCACCAGTTGATCATCCTCGACCCTGATCTTCGACTGATACCGATTTTGTACATCGGCCCAAGTGACAACTGGGTATTCGATCAAATCCTACTTCAACTGTTGTGAAGCCACTAAACTTTGAACATTAAGACCTTGAGTGAAAGCTTGAACATCCCAATCATTGGTGATCGGTGGCAAATCTATTCGTTCCATTTGGAATCGAGATACGAATTCTCTGAGCATCTCGTTGTCCTTCTGCCTTACCTTTAAAAGGTTCGACTTCCTGGTTGCGACCTTGATGGCTCCAATGTGTGCCTTTACAAAAGAATTGCAAGCATAGCAAATGAGTCAATAGAATTAGGCGGTAAATTATGATACTATATCATAGTACCCTTCGATAGAGTCTCCCCGAATTTCTTCAGCAAGACAGATTCGATCTCGTCATCTTCTAGGTCATTTCCTTTGATAGTATATGTATATGAGATGACTCGTTCATTTAAATAAGTCATTCCGTTATACTTAGGAATCTCAGGCATACGGAACTTCTTGGGGATTGGCTTTGGAGCTGCACTTAGGGGGAAGGGTTTTAGTACAAACTTTTTGGAATCTAGTCCTTTCAATATTGGTGGTGCCCCCGGGGATTTGTTCGACCCTGGAGTTATAGGTTTCCACCTTCTTATAATTTTCCTCGATCTTCTTTTCCCCTGTCTCAATTCGCTTTGTCAGTTCTTCGAGAATCTTTATGATAGAAGAATTGATCTCCGATTCCTTCTCATTCAATTTCCTTGAAACCGATTCGACCTTGTGTATAATTTCCTAGGACGACTCGAGTTCGACCCTGCTCGGTGTGAGGTTCTGATTTTGGAAATAGGCTATTGCTGCCTGTTGAGCTTGCAATATTTCAAATATCACCCACAGGATGATCCCGCCATCTTCACCGCCACGTGCGCTCTAAGTAGCTGATCGGGCATCCTCGTGGATGCTGCTTTCGGAGTCGACGGCCAAATTGCCATTGATGGCTACATGCAAACTGATGTCAATTGGATCTACTTCTGGGATTCCATCGAGGCCAGCAAGGGAGGGGGGAGGGTATAATATTTCCTGGTGAAATGTTTCACTTTCATCGTGGTGGTTGAGATCATTGTCAATGTGTTGAGGTGCTGACTGAGAGTTTGACATTTTTTAATCCTGTAACCAAAGATACTTTAATGAACAAGTGTAAAATAATGTATGTTATGAAAGTTTGTACCACACAATCACTATCATCCTTAGCCCCACGGTGGGCGCCAAACTGTTTACCCTAAAAAGGGATAACAATTGAACTTATATATGGTTTTAAAGATATGTGATTTGACTTAGCACAAACTGAGAAAAACGTAAAATGATATTGGAATTGTCTGTAAATAGAAATAAAACCAAACAAAAAAAATGTATAGCTTTGGCCCTCAAGCTAGATCGCCCTCGAACCAAATGAATATTCTACCAGAAAATATGAATAAAGTAACAGAGTATTAAGAACTTAAGAGAAAGACAATATATTGCTTTGTATTGTGTGAATAACCCCCTTACAAATGATGATACCTTCTTTATATAGTAAGGGAGTCCTACCCTTAATACAATCCTAAATATAGTAAGAAATCCCATGATTAGCTGATTAATCGACCTCTTCTTGATACGTGCCGAGATTTTCACCGTTATCCTCGTCCGGTCGCGGATATCTTGGCTTTACATTATTTGG
Source organism: Nicotiana glauca (assembly GCA_026770625.1). Lineage (NCBI taxonomy): Eukaryota > Viridiplantae > Streptophyta > Magnoliopsida > Solanales > Solanaceae > Nicotiana > Nicotiana glauca. Next base: position 150,992 of record MU775352.1, on the reverse strand, counting down.
CTAGGCAGGCTTCCCTCGATCTTGGTCGATCTCTATCTCGCTCGGCTTCAATCTTGGTTGATCTCAATTTCGATCGGTCCCTAAGTCAGGAGCTTGGAAATCTAACTTCGTGTCACGGTCCGGTATGATATGGGGTCGAACCTTGGCCTGCCACGCCCCGGTCTCGATTAATCATACAAAAAGGAGAAGCCCGATTTTGACCGTATATAATTATACTGTATCGTATTGTATTGTTTAATGAATACAATATTTACTAAGAAAAAATAGGATATGATGTAGAATTATGTAAAAAGTAGGGTAAAGGATAAAATATATTAGTTTAATAATAAAGAAAGGGAAAATGAGAAAAAAATGGTAACGATGCCACCACACCTAATTTGTCGTTACATAAAGTGACATTTTTCATCGTTACGTAACGACAAATTTAACGATACGATACAATATAATTTAAGTAACAATCAAAAGAAACATTATATTTAAAATAACAATACGATACAATAACTACCATCCAAACAAGCTGTAAGCGTTAACAAGTTCGACAATTATTTTTATAAAAAAATCACAATCAATTTACAATTATATTTCTAAACTTTGAAATATTTTCCTTGTGTTGATAACTGAGTTGTAATTTCCAAATAGAAAAATGTTGTACTAATTGATCTCTCTCTTTCTTTCTGTCATTTCGCTCGCCCAACTAAAATTTAGTTGCAAACACATTACAAATGCTTAAGAGAATGTGATTCCAAAATGATGGATAACATCTTCATCCGCTTTTCTATCGGGCTGACATGTTCTATGAATTTGATGCAAGTCAAAAGCATTAAGCATGTATATATCTTGAGCTATGTATATCCTATGATTTTTTGACTTTAAAAGGAATATCATGCCCTTATCACTTTAGTGAAACTCATAAAGAATTGTCTATTATGCTGAAAGGTAGTCCTATATTTACATAAGCTTGTTTTCATCTGGAATCTATTTCTCTTTTTATGGAGGCTCGTGAACAACTTGTTGAAGGTCGAAATATAAACTCTCTAGTATTTGAAGTTTCGGAGCAAGCTGTTCTATAATTATATTCAACGGGGGGAATAAGTGAAGTTTTCATTAATTATATTTTAAAAATATAAAGAACAAATTTTTTCTATATGCACAATACGACAAAAGGATATTCAATTGACCATCCTTATTCACAGAGGTTGTGGTAAGCTAAAGAACCTTTAAAACGCTTCAACTTAGCCATTGAAAAAGGCGAAGGTTGGGAGAGAGACTAGGCCACTTAGCTCCGCCTTTGCTTCTCAACAGTGACAAGTCTATATCTGTATGCCCATGATTGAAACAAGCAACTCTCCTTGGGTGAGACAAAATTAGAGGTCAATACAAATGTGGCACCATATAACATATCACATGGCACTACCTTAAAGAATCACAAGGAGAAACTCAACCGGATAGGTCTAGTAATTAATAGCAAAAGTCTCAGATGAAAATGAAGGTATCACATCACCAGATCTTGCTGTTCCATCCGAGCCATGTGCGAATAAAGCCCACCCCACTAGTGTCTTGAAAAAGACCCCGTGAAATATACATTTCCATGTGGATCGAGAAATGAAGTAGCCAATTGGATCACGGACCTATTGCACTATTTTATTTCTGGTATGCAAAAGAAATACTATCGAATTTAGAAATTAAAGAGAAGGGCATAGCTATTTATCTTCCACTTAACTAGGGGTGTACAAGCCAAACCATCAAGCCAAACCGAACCGACGAACCAAGTCAAACCGAAGAAAAAAACCGACTTGTGGTTTGATTTGGTTGGTTTGGTGTTGGAAAATAAAAAAACCGATCGCTCTTGGTTTAGTTTGGCATTAACAAAAAATAAGTCAAACCGACGTTATATATAAATAAATTTTAAAAATTTTATACATAAAAAATAATCATTAAAATCTAATTTGTAAGTATTTTCTAAACTATTTTATAATTTTCAATGTCTTGAGATATTATTTATTTGTGAGCTTGTAAATTCACTATCCACTAAGTAGACTAAATATCAAGCCCAAACTGAAACCCAACAAGACAAAAAATAATAAAATAGATTATTCCATATCTTCCCTATGTTCCAATTCCAAAATCAAAGAACTCAAAATATTGGAAACCATTCCCCCACATCACACGAGCTTCCTACTTGTCATTTTGCTCACATAATTGGTGATTATTTTAGTGTTGAGGTTTATCAAGTTTACAGTGCTTTGCTTTGTCGCATGTTTGTTGTCATTTTCTATTATGGAAGGTCTTGGAATTATGATTTATACGAATAATTGATATTCCTCATATATTATTAAGAAAAATAGTAATCATGCGGATAATTGGTGATTATTTGATCTCCTTTTCAAGAATAATATTAATAAAAAGGAAAACCGAAAAACCGAAAAAACCGACTAAAACCGAAACCGAAAAAACTGAATTTATTTTAGTTTGATTTGATTATGAATTTAGTAAAGCGTCATAATTGGTTTGATTTTGGTTTAATAAAAAATCGAACCAAACCGCCTCATGTGCACCCCTACACTTAACAACATATAATTAATATAAGGATGTCCAATGCCTATTTATGGGGGATAATAAAAGAGAAAAGATTGGCGTAGAAGCGCCCTTATATTCATAAATGAGGTGTCAAATAACTCTAAAAATTCTCTTAAAACTAAAGTCGTCAATATGGACTTGGTCCGTTGGGCCAGCCCAACCCAATCCGTAATTTATAGCCTGTTTGGCTATGCTTCTTTTTGGCCAAAAGTGCTTTTTTTTTGGGCCAAAAGCACTTTTGGTCAAAAATTGAGGTGTTTGGCCAAGCTTCTGAAAGGAAAAAAAGTGTTTTTGAGGAGAAGCAGAAGCAGTTTTGGAGAAGCAGAAAAAAGTAGCTTCTCTCCAAAATTACTTTTTTGAGAAGCACTTTTGAAGAAAATACACTTAGAAGCAGTTTTTTAAAGCTTGGCCAAACACTAATTGCTGCTCAGAAGTGCTTTTCAAACTGATTAGCCAAACACAAACTGGTTCTCACCAAAAGTACTTTTAAGAAAAATACTTTTAAAAAAAAACACTTCTCAAAATAAGTTAATTTTTGTAGCTTGGTCAAAGGGGCTATTAGTAGGGTTGAACTAGAATTTTTGTAGCCCATTTAAAAGCGAGGCTTTTAAGCTTGGCCCAAGTAAGTCCGTGGCCCGTGAGGTTTGATTGAGGCTGGGCGGGGCCGGCCCGTGAGCCTAATAAAAATATGTATTTAAAATATATAAAATATAAAAGGTATACGACACAAAAAATAGCAAGAAGAGTATCCCAAGCTTAAAGTTATTAAGCTCATCATATTAAAATATCAAAGTCTTAAAACGTTAATTAGTTTTAAAAATCTATTATTCTTAATACCTAACTAATTAATATTGCATACGAATTGTAGATGTAGATGAAAGTGAAGATGTTAAGACAACCTTCTCACAAGCGGATTCAAATGTGTTTGATGAAGATGATGTGTTGAATTTTCCATAAGCGTCATGAACGTTCTTTTGAATAGTTTGTTTTGAATTTTGACTTTTAGTGAATGAAATATAGTCTTGTCTTTTACCCTTTTAGTGTTTCTTGTGATGTATTAAAATAGTATAAAAAGTTATTAAATTTTGTGAAAATTTTTCAATAAGATTTTTTTAACTTTTAAATATTTATCTTTTTTGGTTAGAACTTAAAGAAAAAATATAAGATTATATTTAAAAAATGATGGGCCGGCCTGTGGGGGCCCCATTCCACATAGGACTGGGCCGGCCCGTAGGGGTCCGCATTCCATATAGGTCTGGGGTGGGTTGATCATTATAAGGCCCATCAAATGGGTTGGCTAGCCTAGCCCAGTTCATTAATTGCTAAAACCCATGTAGGTTGACATAGGCTAGCCCGACCCCGCCACAACTCTACTTAAAACAAGGCCACCCAACAATACAAGATTCCAAGGATCATGTAGCGAATGAGTATCTTGTAAATAGCACGCTACAAGCGCACCACATGCTCAAACATCCACAACATCCATTGTCCACTATGGATGTCACATCCTATTCTCAGTGTCAGGTAGGCACACCACACACCCTATGACGGAGCCATATAAGCTCAAGGACGGTAAGTTGAACACCCCTTAATCAGAAAATTATACTGTTTATATAAATCAAATATTACTTTTAATATTATTGATAAGCTTATCCATTAAAGATACAATCATTCGATAATGTTTTCATGTTATGAGCATATACTCAAAGAGACGAAGGCAATATAATTTTCTTGATAAGAGAAAAATAGGAGTTTGTAGAGCCAAGAAAATAAATATCCTAAAGAAAGAAATGATCAAAGAAAAGAAAAAGGAAGAAAGGAATAGGGAGCAAATCCTTGGCCATCCGCTTTGAGTAAAAGATGATCAAAATCCTCCTATGATAGAGCTAGAGGTGTCACAAATCAAAATGGGATGCCCAATTTCTTGTCTCCAGACTCTCCACCATGAATTGTGCTTGTTGCTTTCATGATTGTTGTGAAGAGCTTAAGTTCATTAGAATCTGATATATTAATTCAAAAAATGAAGTGATAATCTGCTATAACTAGTTAAATTGCACTAACAGTGTAAAAAACAAAAACACTATACATGTAAAATACTTATAATACTTTTGTGAATAAAGGGTGTGAGAGGGATCTCTCTTACTACTTTGAATTCATGTATCTGTGCATTGTAGCAATCCCATTTAAGGACTCCTCATTTCTCCCTTTGGAGTTCAACTGTTCCACCATTTTTATGTAAGTATTTGTGAATAGCATCTTCACCATACTAAGTGAAAGTAAAGAAACATAATCTGTTTGGGGTGGGGTAGTTCGTGGTCCAAACACAGAATAAGACAGAGTCAAAGGCGTCAATTGAAAAGTAAGACTGGAAATGAAATCAAATATATCTAACCCGTCTTGTGAACAAGATACTGTGACTCCTGGAATGCTCTCAAGGGCGGGATTTTTCATCATATTCTCTCATTTAGAATCCAAGACTCCGTAGGAGGCGATTTGGAGATGAGTTTTTCATCCACAAACATTGGGTGAATGATTCTAATCAATTTCCAACTACATTTCATGATTATATCTTAGTTTTAACATTAAATTTATGTGAAATCAACGAGGAAATTTGGGGGATTTTGTCAACGTTTTAAAAAATGAAGGTTTGAGTTTTGAAAGTCGATTTGGACTCGGATTTGAAAACTAATCACTGTGAACTCATAGGGTTATGGGTAGTCGGAATCTACCCTTGGACCCGGATTCGACCAGGCGGGTCCGAAGTTGACTTTTGTTGACTTTTTGGGAATTGCGTAAAGATCATAACTTTATTTATTGTAATTGAACTCCCTTGCATTTTTTTTGATGATAATAAGTCATTTTTAGTAGATTTGAGCCGTGTGGAGGCAAATTTTATGGAAAAAGTTATATTCGAGGGTTGATTTGGCATAATTGAGGTATGTATCTTGCCTAACATTGTGTGGGGGAACTACCCTTTAAGATTTGGATTGATCGTGCTATTTGTGTTATATGAAAGACGTGTATGTGAGGTGACGAGTGCGTACACAGGTTATATGTGATATTTGACCGGTTTAGGTTATTTAGACTCTTTCTATACCTTTAATTGAATTATCATAACATGTTATATCTCTCATTGTTAGTATACTCTTTACATGTTTTAACATACTCTTACATGCTTTATTTGATGTTGTTGGCACTTATTCTACCTCTTACTTGTTATTTTGCTTTTATATGCTTTAGTTGCAGTTATTGCCTTCTTTATTATCTTGTTACCTCTTTAATTATTTATTACTTTTACTTAAAGTTGTTATTTCGTGGAATATCTTCTTATTGAGTTATTGGTGTTGAAGTTGTAAAAGCGATTATCATATTGAGGCGAAGTTGTTAATTGTTGAGATATCTTTCCTTGTTAAGCAATTCTCATTCATTTTGTTATTATTGATATTCTTGTATACATTATGGTTAAGCCATTGACTATTTATTATGGAAACATTGGTATTGTTGACTTTTTGGTAAATTGTGGTATATGGGCACTTGTGGTGTGAGTTGCAATTGTGTTGTGATATTGATCGCATGCAGTGGTAAAATGCTAGGGGTTGATACGCATGCGGTGAGATAAGGTGGGCTTGATACGCGTGTTGCTAGTAAGGAAACTACTTGAAGCCACGCGGTGAGATAAGGTGGGCTAAAATGCGTGTAGTTATTTCGAAAAAAATAATTTTCAAAACTAAATGTAAAGCTCACGCGCTGATATAAGGAAAGATTGTGATTGAAGTTGTAAAATGTGAATAAGTGGCAATACCTCGGTTGTGATTCTTGTTGTGAAATTCTTATTGAAAGGATTTATTGGTTGAATAGTTCTTGTTGCTTTCATTCTTCATTGTCTTACCAGTTTTGTCTGTATTTGATTATTTGTGATTCTCATTGTGTGTTTTCTTCTTGTTGATTTTTTGATTAGAATTTTGTCATTAGATTACGTTGCTGAACTGCTTTGTTATCATTCAGTGCTCCGTTTTTTTATTATTTCCCGTTATTATATTTTATTTCGCTTATCTTGTCTTATTAGGTGTCTTGACCTAGACTCGTCACTACTATACCGAGTTTAGGGTTGATATTTACTGGGTAATATTGTGGAGTACTCATACTACGCTTTTGTACATCTTTTGTATAGATTCATGTACGACTGCCCGTGCTGGACGCCAGTGATTGACTGATTAGCTGCCTTCCGGAGACTTCAAGGTATACCTGCTCAGCGCCCGCAAGCCACAAAGTCACCTTCCATTTTTTCTTATTACTGTTATTTCCTTTATCAGACAATGTTGCAGTAGATATTATAAAATATTTTGTAGAGTTTATGACTCAGTTTTACTGGTTTTGGGAATTATGTTGTTGATGTTCTATTTTGGGAATTAATATGAGCTTATAGGTTTTATTATAGTATGTTATTTTGATTATTCTGTTAAACTATATTAAATGTTAGGCTTACATAATCTTAAAGATTAGGTGCCGTCACGACATCTTATGGTAGAAAAATGGGGCCGTGATAGTAAGATATTCCAACAACCAACAATTTAAACCGCAATTGAGTTTATAACTTTCAACAACTATAACTTCAATAACTCAACAATTAAGGCGTTTTCATGAAAGAGCAACTTCAAATCAAATGCGTAACTTAGGATCGACAAGGAAAGAGATAGCACGAACTAGCAACTACAAATAAATGCATGAAAATAACTCAACAATGGGTGAAATAAAATGTAATAGCAACTAACACTAAATTCATATAAAACCTTGACAAATAAAAAATAGAACATGTAATAAAAACTTTAGCTAAGGCACGTAAGAATAAACTTGACAACGAAAGATAGGACAAATAATAGCAACTTCAATTAAATGCCTATAAGTGACCAAAGAGTCTAAACCAGTCAATTGTTTACATATAACCCCGTGGAAACGCTCGTCACCTACACGTCTTTCACACAATCCAAATAGTATAATTAAACTCAACTCCTAAGGGGTAATTCCTCCCCACAAAGTTAGGCAAGATACTTACCTCAAACAAGCTATCAATATACTAATAAGCCTTTACCGCACAAATCCACTTTCGAGCAGCTCGAATTAGCCAAAATAACTTAATATCATAAATAAAATCTACATGAAACAATTTCAAATAATAAAGATCGATCTTTAACTAAAATAAAAAAGTCAACACCTAGTTTGCACCTCGAAACCCGACAAAACTCCCAAATTTCGAACACATATTTAGATACGAGTCCAACCATACCAAAATCATTCAATTTCGACCTCAAATCGGTCTTCAAACCATCAATTTATGTTTTAAAAAGTTTTTTTATCAAATCCCCAATTTCTCCAATTCAAAATATTAATCAAATACTAAAATTGAGGTTGGAATCATGAAATAATAACAAATCTGAGTAAAAAATACTTACCCCAATCCATGTAGTAAAAATATCCTCCAAAATCGCCAAAAACCAAGCTCCTAAACCTTGTGAGGAAAACTAACTAAATTTCGAAACAAGAAAAAAAAATACAGCAGCTGTTCCAGCTCGGATTAGGTCCTAGATGATCCCAAAGTTCTCGTTTGATAAGCCCAACATGATCCTTGCAGGGTTACACCCAAGATATCCTCTTGAATCACACTATCTGACCTTTAAAATGCTTTGAAGTTTTAAAAGCAATCTGAAAATTTCAGGGATATAAATGGGGTAATTACTTACACCAGGAAAAAACAGCAATATGAAAATATTCGTTTTAGCACCCAAAACTCATTCGGAACCTCCCGAATACAAAATACATATACATTTCTATCATAAAATATGCTACGAATATGTTCGCGCACTTAATACACCGAACATAGATCATCTTGACCCGATATTTGCCATGATCAAACATCTTTAACATAACTTGATTTTCAACCAATGATCCGAAATACAACTAAGACCCTCAGGACCCCATCCAATCATACCAACAATTACAAATACATCATCCAAACTTATCCAAAACGTCAGAACACCTATAGGAACATCACAACAAAAAAATGAGGCTCTAACTAAATATAATTTCTCTTAAGTTATTAAATCTTCATTCTTTCAAAAGAGTGTCCAAATCACACTTAAACACTTCTGATTACTTTCAAACATTGCACACAATTTCAGTTCAATTATACAGAAAATTCTCGGAACACCAATTGGAGTTCAATAACATCAAAGTCAACTCTTGATCAAACTTATGAACTCTTAAGTTATTCAAATTGTCAACTTTCGACAAATAGCTTCGAATTCTTCTAGGAACGTTCGAAACCAAATCCGAACATACGTATAAGTCACAAATCATAATACGAACCTATCAGAATAATCAAAACCCGATTCCGAGTCTATTTACCCAAAAGTCAAATCTTGGTCAACTCTTCTAACTTAAAGCTTCTAAAACGAGAATCATTCTACCAAATCAATCCCAACAACAACAACATACCCAATATTATCCCACATGCAAGTCATAATACATAATATGAAGCTACTCAAAGTCTCAAACCACCAAATGGAATGCTAATGCTCAACACGACTAGTCAGGTTGTTACGTTCTCCCCCACTTAAACATATGTTTGTCCTAGAACGTGCCAAGAGTCATTATAAATCCATGAAATCATCGTATAACCTCCTCGTGTATATACCCGTAGGTGATCCCACGTTACCCCAATCCACATAATCTGGACAATATCCGAGTGAGACACTCGCGACGCAGTATAGACTCTTGGTGATAGACGTTGGTATTAGGTTAAAGAGGAGGAAACAGACTGCTCGGGGAACACCGAGAATCAGGTGGAGAGCCTTGACTATGAATAAAGCCCAAGAGTTGGAGTGGCGGCTGTCAGCTATGGGTGCTTGGAGGAGCAGTGGGGACACAAACACTATGTGGTCAGCAACAACAGACTGTATAAAGGCATCTGTGAGAGAGGTTTTAGGGGTCTTGACCGGTGTCTCTGGTGGGTATAAAGGAGACTAGTAGTGGAATGAAGTTGTCCAATGTAAAGTGGAAGCAAAGAAGATAACATACATGAAGTTAGTGAGGAACATAGGTGAGGAGGAGAGGCGAGCGTGCATAGAGAGATATAAGCTATAGGAAGGAAGCTAAACTGTCTATCACGGAGGTTAAGACTGCGGCTTATGGTCGTATGTACGAGGAACTAGGGGAAAATGGCGGGGAGAAGAAGTTATTCCTGCTGGCCAAGTTGAGAGAGAGGAAGGCTAGGGATTTGGACCAAGTGAGATGCATTAAGGACAAAGATGGTAGGATGCTGATAGAAGATGTCCAAATTAAAAGGAGATAGTAGACTTACTTCCATAAACTTCTAAATAAAAAAAAGGAATCGGGATATTGTGCTAGGCGAAATGGAGCATTTCGAGATTCACCGTGACTTTGGGAACTGCAGGTGTATCGAGGTTGAGGAGGTTGTGGGGGCTATGCATAAAATGAGTAGGGGCAGAGAAATCGGGCCAGATGATATTTTGGTGGAATTTTGGAAGTGTGTAGGGAGAGCAGGTTTGGAGTGGTTGACTGGGTTGTTTAATATTATTTTTAAGGCGAAGAGGATTCCGGATGAGTGGATGTGGAGTACGATGGTTACCTTGTATAAGAACAAAGGTGATATCCAAAGTTGTAACAATTATAGGGGTATTAAATTACTGAGTCATACCATGAAA
>MU775352.1:97649-140379 GCA_026770625.1 Nicotiana glauca | reverse complement strand
CAAGGGGAGGTGCCATGGTGCATGCTATTCGCCGATGACATAGTTCTGATTGACGAGTCACGAGCTGGTGTTAATGAGAGATTGAAAGTCTGGAGACAGACCCTTGAGTCGAAGGGTTTCAAGCTAAGCAGGACGAAGACGGAATACCTCGAGTGTAAGTTCAGCGCCGGGCCGGGGGAAGTGGACGTGGTTGTGAGGCTTGAGTCACAGATTATCCCAAATAGAAGCAGCTTCAAGTATCTTGGGTCGGTTATCCACGGGAGGGGAGATCGACGATGATGTCACACACCGTATTGGTGTAGGATGGATGGAGTGGAGGTTAGCATCTGGGGTCTTGTGTGACAAGAGAGAGCCAGCGATACTCAAAGGTNCAAAGGTGATATCCAAAGTTGTAACAATTATAGGGGTATTAAATTACTGAGTCATACCATGAAAGTATGGGAGAGGATCATTGAAGCGAGGGTGAGGATGACAATGTCTATATCTGAAAACCAGTTCGGGTTCATGCCGGGTCTTTCTACCACATAAGCTATACACCTTGTTATGAGGTTGGTGGAACTGTACAGAGAGAGAAAGAAGGATCTGCACATGGTATTTATTGACCTAGAGAAAACGTATGACAAGGTTCCTAGAGAAGCTCTCTGGAGATGCTTGGAGACAAAAGGTGTGTCGGTTCCCTATATTATGGCGATTAAGGACATGTATGATGGGCTAAGACTCGGGTTAGGATAGTAGGAGGCGACTTTGAGCATTTTCCAATTGAAATGGGGTTACACCAAGGCTCTCCGCTCAGTCAGTTCTTATTCGCCCTGGTGATGGATGCATTAAAAAACCATATTCAAGTGGAGGTGCCATGGTGCATGCTATTTGCCGATGACATAGTTTTGATTGATGAGTCACAAGCCGGTATTAATGAAAGACTAGAAGTTTGGAGACAGACTCTTAAGTCTAAAGGTTTCAAGCTGAGCAGAACGAAAATAGAATACCTGGAGTGTATGTTCAACACTGAGCCGGGGGAAGTGGGCGTAGATGTGAGGCTTGAATCACAGGTTATCCTAAGTAGAGGCAACTTCAAGTATCTTGGGTCGGTTATCCATGGGGATGGGGGGGGGGGAGATCGATGAGGATGTCGCACACTGTATTGGGGAGGATGGATAAAGTGGAGGTTAACATCCGGAGTTTTGTATGAAAAGAGAGTGCCAAAGATACTCAAAGGTAAGTTCTATAAAGCGGTGGTTAGACCGTCCATGATGTATGGGGCTGAGTGTTGGCCTGTTAAGAACTCACATATCCAAAAGATGAAAGTAGCAGAAATGAGGATGTTGAGGTGGATGTGCGGGGACACTAGGATGGACAAGATTATAAATGATGATATTCGGGAGAAGGTGCACGTGGCTCCCATTGATGACAAGATGTAGGAAGCGAGGGTCAGATGGTTCGGACATGTACAAAGGAGAAGCCCAGATGCTCTAGTAAGGAAGTGTTATCAACTGGTTGTGGAGCGTATGAGAAGAGGTAGAGGGCGGCCTAAGAAGTATTAGGGAGAAGTGATCAGGCAGGATATGGCGAGGCTTCAGATTTCCGAGGACATTGTACGCGGTAAAAATTAGAAGACTTGATTTTCGACAAATTGGGAAGCCTCCTTTAAGACCACGTGGATGGAAGGCTACGATCGATTTCTCAGCCTCGGGGCTTATCGAGGTCTGAATCAAAGGAATAAGGGCCCGAGGTCAGGGTGAGAGAAGATGTCTGCGAAGCACATGGCTACACCTGACGGGGCCAGTCTATCTATAACCTACTGAGAAGACGTGCGATAGGCCGTCCCATCTTTCTGCTCTTGTAAATGATATATACGTATTTTACTGAGTCCCCTCTCCTATAAAAAAGGGACTCACCCCACCTTGTAAGGGACTGATGTTGCTCCACTTCTCCAATAAGCAATAATATCTCTCTTTATCTCTTTCTTCTAAGTTAACTGTGTTTTTCGACCCCAAGGTCATCCTAGAATTTTATTGTTCTTCATTTGTTCTTCGTCATTTAGCTCAAGATTGACAGTATAAAGCCTTGCATGCACATACTTATCTGTTATCCCCTTCCCGATTACCCTCGATAAGATTACCTTCGATAGGCCCGAGGTAGGTTCCAAGCCTAGCCCCGAGGTATCTACTGGCTTGTCCTAAGCCTGGGAACATCCCTTACTAGTTTGATTATCATTTTGGCTAGCTCGGTCTTTATTGTTTTACTCCATGGTTAGCACTAATCATCCTTCCAAACTAGCTAGGGAATGGATCACGTACTTTTAGAGTCCAATTTATAAATTTAATTGTTGTTACCATTTTCACGGTAAACAGTTTGGCACCCACCGTGGTGCTAAAAATAATTGTAATTATTTTCTTGCTAGTTTCGTCACTTAAACGCATGATATTCTCACACTTTTCTTGCCCAAGATCTTTCAATTTCAGGTTAACGGTCAACTCGATAAGGGAAATTGAGGACGATAACCCTATAAATCGCAAGGAAATAATTTGGCCATCCTAACGGCTGGCGCGACACCGCAGGACCCTGATAACACATCTAGATTAGTTTGTGTGGATATGGATTCGTACACTGCACAGCGGGGTAACAAAGTCTTGCACTTCGACGGCGGCACGCAACACGCTAGCCGATAGGAAAACCAAAAAATCCCAACCTCGGTAGAACGAGAAGTTGATCTTCGTGTTATTTTTAAAATGTTGCAGGAACAACGTTTGGCTATCTCTTAACTACAGAGCCGCCCGGAGACTCTTGGCGCTGTAGCGCCCAAAATATCTACTCGCTCCGAGCCAGTATCTATCGGTCAACGACGAACCAACAACCTATCCTATAACAGTAAGGATACTAGAGGACATTATTGAAAAGATCGACTCACGCTCACGGAGACTCCTACAGCAACCGTCTCCCATGGATACGACCCCAGGACTCATTTCACGAAAGTTAGAGACAACAAAATTCCCTAGGGATGACAGGACCCCAAGTCCTCACAGGTACATCACCACTCACGCACGCCCGCTCGAGAATGACGACCTCCAAAATGGAGAAATAGGGCCCATCCCGATGAGGATATTTGAAGAAATTCCACCGAAAGAGACCACGACGCGACATCATTGTTCGATATCCAATCTAGGGACCCGTTTACCATACCAACGCGATCTGTGGAAACACACGCCAACGCCATCAAAACAATGCCAAAAGGGCTCAATCCATCGAAGGCTGAGCGAAGAAGAAGAAATAAAATATTATGGGAAGCCCTCTATCCGACAAGACAAACGAGGCCACTCCCGGTCCCAGAAGCTGCTTCTCGGGATCAAAAACGGCCCCGTCCAAATGCACACGACTACGGTTCAAACGCCTGCAACAGCCCAAAAAAAATGTGACTCGGGGATGCCCAACTGTTGCTAAAAAAATCCTCCGAATCTACTTCGAAAAGAACCTGTTAAAACAAAGGATTCCCTCAACAGGCAAAAAATGAGTCCCGACCATGTCGGCTCCAACATAGCAAAAACATCATTCTACTCGGCCTACGAGCTATAAACCTTCCGAGGTGCTCGAAACATCATCGACTACGACTTGAAATCGATGTACTTTTAGAACCAACGACGGGTCAGGCAAAATAATCAATAAGACCTTAACGAGAGGAAACAAAGCCTAGAAAAAGCCTCCGGGCCTCACATCAAACAACGTAAGTGCCATTGTCGCCGGCTTAAAAAATTGACAACTTGAGGATTAAAGTGAGCTCAGATCGTAACCCGATTCGGAGACCGGATCCAAAATATTTAACTCAATCAAAGCCTCCGGGCCTCATATCAAAAGGTCCCCGCGACCGAACAACGTAAGTGCCATTGTCGCCGGCCAAGCAAAGCCTCCGGGCCTCATATCAAAAGGTCTCTACGACCGAACAACGTAAGTACCATTGTCGCCGGATAAGCATACCTCCGGGCCTTATACTACAAGGTCTCAATGACCAAGCAACAGGAAGGCCACCACCACTGGGCGAGAGCTCAAATGGGATTTAAGGGTCGATTACGGCTTGAGTCGCAACGCGACTCGGAAACTGGACCCAAAAATCATAATACTCCCAAGGGCATAACATCGATGCCATTATCTCCAACCGGAACCTCCAGAAAGATTAGAGGGTCAATTACAGCTCGAGTCGCAATGCGACTCGGAGACTAGACCCGAAAAATTACCAAATGACCAAGGGTAGAAAGTAAAAATCATTACCGAAAGCCAAAACGGGCTCAAATGTAAGTTAGGCTCGAGTCGAATCCCGACTCGAAGACTGAACCCGATGGCAATTCAACTACAACACGCCTAAAGACACGGCCCAAATGACTCCATCAACGGTTGAGACAAATCTCCAGGCCGCACGCCTGTAAAATTGCTTTAGTCTAGGAGCACAAAGGGTCATCACCCTCCGCCCATGAAGATGGTAAAAAGTCGGAAGGACAATCAAAGCTCAAGCCATAACACAACTCAAGGACTAGTTCCACAAACCAGTCTACGTGATCCAGAGCAACGATAGAAAAAAGGTACAGAAGGAATAATGCTTTAAAATTCTTCTTATATTACATACGGAAGAAAACATTCTCCACCTACAGGCACACCCTGCGCACGCCAGATACCAGGTTACAAAATGATAGAATCTATATTTTGTGCCAAAGGGCTACAGCCCGTCAAGATTGCCCTTTTCAACGTCCACGAGGAGTGACCGAGCGTCACCCTCATCCGCCCTTTCTTAAGCCAATTCCTCTGAGATGATAAAGCCTCTTGCTCCAACCTCCTCGAATACTTCTCTCCGGGATCAGCAACAAATATATTCCTCGATCCTCTTTTTTACTATCAAGGGCTTGCCTCAACTCGGATTGAGCGTTAGCAGCCTCCTTTATGCAAATCGCCATCTCACGGTCAGCCCTGGTTCGGCTTAATGCCTCTTCCGCTCGAGCCTCGATTATCTCGGCCCTGACCTTTGAAAGATCGGACTCAAGTCTCTCGATCATATCCGCCTGAACTTTGGCGTTATCACGGGTCAGGTTAAGCTGGACCTCGAAGGCAGGGATCCTAGCCGAGACACTCATCTCCTCCAAAGCTTGAGTCCGCACTTGGGCCCTCAGCTCCTCGCAAGTGGCCTTGACACGGTTCACGTCGCCTTTAAGGTACTCCAAGGCCTCTACCTTTTTCTACAACTGATATGGCAAGAAGAATTTAGCCTCAAAATTAGAAAGATGTGAAGAACACACTGTAGGAAGTTACCTGCTCCACCAAATAGCTCTCATAGTTTGAACCCCGATACGCCTTATATCGCCATTGCTGCAACTCAAATTCCTTCTCCTTGCAAAGAAGCCTAAGGGATTCGCCCTCATCCAGAATCCTCTGGAACTTGGCCTTTTGACGAAACAACTCAGACTTAAGCCTATCACAGGCCTGCGCAGTAAAGATTCAATGAGAAGAGGAAAATGCGGGATATGATAAAGTTATGCACAAACTTACCGCAAAGTGAAGACGATAGATCTCCTCCAGATCAGAACATGCTCCTATTAATACTGCTCATGCGACCCCAGAAGAATCGGCCCCAGGCATAACAAGCTCGCTCAAAGGATCCACCTACCAAGAAACAGGCGCCCCGGGGACATCTGACTCGGGTGATGCCCTGTCCTCAGAAACACGAGCCCAGCCAGTGCCATTAGAAGCTCCTTCGCATGATAGGTCCTGAACCTTCTTGCTGCTACCGTCTCTTGGCTCAGAGGCTGACGACTCCAACTCCTCTCCGGGAAAGCGCTGCCTCGCCTCAAGAAATTGACTGACATTTACAATATATGGTGAATCCAGCATAAAGAAGATAGGAAAATATTACCTCGAGTACATATCAGTAGGGGGAAAGCAATATACGCACATACCTTGATGGTCCTCTCCCCACCTGATGCAAGACATAGCTCGCCACCTGCGTTCATCACAAGACGAATGGGTTACCAATCTCCAAACCCAGTCGGGAAAATCATGAACTTTGTCCGCGCCCACGAAGTTGCTGCAACAAAAGGAATAATACTGACTACTTGGCCGATTTTTGCTATAAACAAAACTGAATGAACGGCAAGGCGCCTCACTTACATGCGTAATTCCAACCTTCGGGGAACGACAGGAACTCCACAGGGATGACATCGGTCGTCATGACTCGGACAAACCGACTGGCCCACCCTCGATCTCCACCTTCATCATCGTCAACAACAAAGGGCGTGGGTGAGCGATCCCTCAAGGTTAGCAATCCTCGATGGTGGAAAGTCCGATACAGCCTGATAAGATGGTCAAGAGTGAACTCAAGTCCGACCTTCTCCGCAAAAAATCTCATCATCAGCATCATTTGCCAAAATGACGGATGAATTTGCGCTAGGGTAACTCGATACTTCAAGCAAAAGTCAAGCACAACCTTATCAAGAGGGCCAGATACAAAAGGGTACAAGTACCCGCTGAAGAGCCTATCAGTATAGTCCACGATGCCTTCACGTGGGGAGAGCACCTACAGTGCCATCCCCTTGCTCCACCTACAGTATCGCCTCGCCATCTCCAGGTATTCCTCTCTCATCAAGGACGCTGTTTCCAGAGCAAAGCCCTTCGGCTCTCCAATACCAGGGACGACATTCCCTGCTCTTTGACTTAACGGTTTCGAAGTGGTCACCATAAATGAAGCAGAACTAATAAAATAGAGAAAAGAAGCATGGATGCTTTTCGCACTTTAGTAGATAGGGAGCCCTATGCTGAAACGGAAGAACAACTGCCAAAAAATAGTGAAGTCTCACAAAAATGCCGAAGCCAACCCTCTTACATACAAAAAGTAGCGGTGAAGTCACCTACCGGATGTAAGCTCCACGAAGCCAACGGCCTCGATACGGGACGGCGGGTCAACACCCGGCCCAGGAAACATCCTCCAACGGATGACCAACCTCAAGGATCCACGCAAATTATCTCCATGCTCCAGGTAGTGTTTCACATTTGGAGCCTCCGTTCACCAAGAAGCAGGGGCGCGATTATCTCCAGGGCACCGATGTCAGACGCAAGGCGTGTGCCAGGGATCACAATTCCCTCCCCGAAGGACCAAACTCGAAGAAGTCTGATCTCCAAAGCTCTACGAGGCCCCAAAGAAGCACCCCGCACACAGGCAAACTCCTCGAACGAAAGCCAACCTTGCACTCTTCAAAAGAGTTATCCACATCAAAATCAATAGGGCCTACCGAGGCACCCAGGGATGACCTCCATTTGGAGTATCATTCCCGATGACCCAACATTTGATGCAAGATCTACAAACGAAGTAGCAGGCCCTGACAGCTCAAGCCTATCCGGTCGATCCCGCATTAAGCCAAATGAATGACAAAAAAGAAAGCAGGAAAGAGCTTTGCCAATCAGCTGGGGACATAAACAAGCTACAATGGCCTATAAATAGTAGGAGGCATTTAAAAACCCTAAAAGGCTTGAAAGCAAAGAAGCGCCAAAGGAAAAGCAAAAATCTATCTCATACGGACCAAAAGGACCATCTGCGCCCAGATCAATAAGGTCTCCGGGGTACCCGAAGACGACCTATATTTGGAGTAGTGCCCAGAGGCCCCGGAACCCAATGCGCAATCTCTGAATAACTCGGGAGACCCTTACGAGCACTAGCCCATCAGATCGACACAAGGTTATCCCAAGGGATGAAATGGGATTGCAACGAGCCCCTATCAATCGGCGAAATATCAAAGCAAACACTCACGTCCAAGATTAGTATTAGCAATTAGCGACACAAAGGAATACGTTTGAAGAGCCTCGAATGGCATGAAAGCAAAGGAAATAGAGCAAACTTGAGAGTAGAGGTCAACAAAGTTCATTTCTCATTTATGAAGTTTACAAAGTACACGAACCCCCGAGGGGTCACAACATTCGATTACAAATCCCCAAAAGGTCATTAAATATAAGGTACAAGGGCTTACAAGAATCTATACCTAAATCTGAGGAGCGAAAGGATATACATGTGATGAAACCTAGGTGCCCGACCCGCCCTCGAGAGTTCATCTCCGATATCAGTATACCCGGGCACCCCACCCTCGAGCACGTATCCTCGAGGGTGAATCCTTCGACCTCAACCTCCCATAAGTTCCCAACTCAATCCCCTAAGAGATCTCCATCGGGGAAGATGTAGGGAAGGAAAAGAAGGGGATGCAGAGGAGGTAGAGAAAAGAGACATGGCCCGCCAGAGCCGAAGCTTGAAAATTTAGTGGGCCCGCATCTCTACAACCGGCGGTGCCACTTTATCCTTTGGGTAAAAAGAGCCCTAGGAATGAAGTTCCACACCAGGCCCAGGTAGAAGAGTGAGCAGCGGTGCATAATCCGAAAAAGCATCTAAGCAAAGGTGAAACCAACTCTCTATCCATCGCCATCTCGAGCCAACGGTAGCAGCAGCGGCCAATGTATATGTATACGATCAATAAAGGTAGACCCCGGTAGAAGGCTTCGATGTGGTCCCGAAGATCCCCTCCAAACAACCTCAAGATAGAAAGCTCCCATCATGGTAATCAAAAACAAAAGAAGATGATAGGAAGGAAGAAGCAAAAAACATACCAGCAGAAGTGTTGAGATGAAAGATGTAATTCCACAAAATGCCCTCATTTATAGGGGGAAAAAACACGGTCATCGATGCCCTGAAAGATTGACCGACGGGTGTAATTACTACGTCCTTGAAAAAATGAACCAACGACAGTACTTTTGCCTCGAGGAGCAGAAATGACAAGACATCGAGCAGGGATCTATGAGACACGCCAATGGTTACGAAGGATTGCACCGCGATCTGAATCACCATTATAGCATCGCCAAAGGGAGCTCAAGGAGTCAAGTGTCGGAATTGTTTCCCATCACTTCGTCATGAGAAACGCGAAGACTATCTATACGCGGTAAAAATTAGAAGACTTGATTTTTGCTATCAAGACAAATTGGGAAGCCTCCCTTAAGACCACGAGGATGGAAGGCTACGATCGAGTTCTCAGTCTCGGGGCTCATCGAGGTCCGAATCAAAGGAAGCAAGGACCGAGGTCAGGGGAAGAGAAGATGTCTCCGAAGCACATGGCTACACCTAACGGGGCCGGTCTATCTGTAACCAACTGAGATGGCGTGCGATAGGCCATCCCATCTTTCTACTCCTGTAAATGATATATACGTATTTTACTGAGTCCCCTCTCCTATAAAAAAGGGGACTCACCCCACCTTGTAAGGGACTGATGTTTCTCCACTTTTCCAATAAGCAATAATATCTCTCTTTCTTCTAAGTTAACCTTGTACTGTTGTGAGCCTAGTCTGGTAGTGTTTTTGTCTGAAACAGGTAGGGACATTGTCGTGTCTTACTATTTTCTCCTTTTGGTGCAGGACCTATTTACTAGCCATCATTTTTGTTTTGCATTTTTTCTTATGCATTTTATCTTCCTATTTTTCCTATGATCTCTATGGTGAAACTAATATTCTCTCCTTTTTGTTTTTCTTATTATCTTGAGCCGAGATTCTTCCGGAAACAACCTCTCTACTCCTTGGGGTAGGGGTAAGGTTTGCGTACGTACTACCCTCCCCAGACCCCACTTTTGGGATTTTACTGAGTTATTGTTGTTGTTGTTGTTGTTCCAATATCCAGAATCCATTACAAGACCCGATTCTCACATCTTACACTGTATAAGTCTGAACAAGCCAAATCAAGCCATACCCATAACCCACAATGTAATCACATGATATACCACATAACTAAGATACTCATAGCAGTAGCTTCCGACCACAATAGCTTCTTAATGACAAGCTCAGTACTGCTAACAAATATCATATCAAATGAAACCTTATTCTAAGCCATGTACACTACTAATGATGGAGGAAACATGCATAAACTCATAACCACTCATCTGATCAACAAGTCGTGGAGCTCTTTTTCCCGACAAGAACCATATCCAAAAATCTAAGCTGTCTAGTAGCATTATACTTCCAACATACCTTAATCAATTCAGATAACACTCATTCCAGGTCAAATAAACTCACCCCATCTAATACAAATTGCTCCACCCACATGGCACACCGATCCTATTTAGAGCCACATACTATGCAATTCGTGCACCAAACAAGCAATAACTCAGATGTACCCAAATGGTGGAACCAGAATCAAATGAGAGAACCATCTGTAGCTCAACAGATACCACCGCGAAGTGCAATGATATGAACCCATCTCACAGTGGAGAAACAAAACACACGAAATGAGCACAAAGGATCATATCCCAATATAACCCCACTACGATGCGTGACCCGATCCAAACACTGTCCACATGGAATACCTCGAGGCATGAGTCTCACAATCAATAACCATATACGTAATATTCAACAAGCACACGTCATGCATGACCATAAACATGGAGAAAAAACTATCACTATATATATACCACAAACAAGAAGACCATAACCAAGCGCAATCAACCATTCAAGACCCTAGGAGTTATCTCGCTTCCACGAAGCCCAAACAGTACCGCATCATACTTGCATAAGAGAGTAACATATGGAACACATCAAAACACAAATAAGATCAACTCTAATCGATGATATCACCAATAACATCAGTCGTGCCGGGTAAACAAATTCGACCCGATGTAGAATACACACTCTCATTAGGCCTACAAGTGGCCTACAAATAATTCTAATCCTTATGAAATAGGTAGATAGCCTCCGAAAAGGCCACAATAACATATCTATAGCGCATACCAGCAGTCGCCAACCTCTTATTGTAACGACCCAATCGGTCATTTTGAGCTTTTGCATGTTGAACACGGTTTCTCGGGCACGACTTGCCCCGTGTAATATATTATAACTGAGGTAGATCGTTGGTTTTGGTATCAAGAAGATTTGAAATGAATTTAAAAGAACAATCTCAGTTGAAAGCTTTGAATTTGAAAGATTTGACCAAGAGTTGACTTATTTGTATATGAGCTCGGATCAGAATTTTTATGATTCGGTTAGCTTCGTTGGGTTATTTATGACTTAGGAGTGTGATCGGAAAATGGTTTTGGTGGTTCCGTGTAGAATTAGGCTTGAATTGACGAAGTTAGTATTTTGGCGATTTCCGGTTGATAGGTGAGATTTGGATTCGAGGGTCAGAACGGAATTCTGAAAGTTTTTGTGGCTTCATTATGTGATTTGGGATGCGTTTGTAAAATTTCAGGTCATTTAGAGGTGATTTGGTTGGGTTTTTGATCAAATGCGTATTTCGGAAGTTTTAGAAGAACTTAGGCTTGAATCCGATGTGGATTGATGGTTTTGGTGTTGTTTGAGGTGTTTTGATGATTCAAAAAAGTTTGAATAATGCTATGGGTTATGCTGGTAGGTTTGGTTGAGGTCCCGAGGGCCTCAGGTGTGTTTCGGGAGGTTATTCGGTTCATTGAAGTTGGAAAAATTGTAGAAAATTTAGAGGTTCAGCTGTGCAAAGTTTTGCCTTTCACGATCGCATAAGCAGCCCCGCAATCACGTAGTGGGATTTGAGGAGACTCTCTGAGTGTTCTTTGTATTCGTGAAGTAGGTCCCGCGATCGCATTGTGTGAGAAGGTTGAGTATCGCGTTCTCATGCGTATGGCCGCGATCGCATAATGTCTTTTGGTCAACTGGTCTAAGGTCACATTTGTTCATCGCGTTCGCAGGAGGAATTGCACGTTCACGAAGGGTACTTTTGAGGAATCATCGCGATCGCGATTGGTATTATGCGATTTCATATAGTTATTTGGTGTGTTTGAAAATTTGTTCTTCGTGATCGCGAGGGAAGTGCCGCGATCGCGATGAAGGAAAATATGCCTGGGCAGAATGTTTTTAAAGTCATCTTGTTCGCGAATGTGGGTCTATTTTCACCCATTGCTGCTCGTTTCTGGAGGTTCTTGAAGGAAATTAAAGAGGGATTCAAGGGGAAATGACTTGAGGTAAGAATCTTGGTCTTAAAACTCGATTATATAGTGAAATCCATCTAGAAATTCATGGAAATTAAGCCTAAAATTGATGAACTAGGGCTTGAGATTTTGAAAATTGATTTAGGGATTTGAAGGACCATTTGAGGTCGGATTTGAGAGATTTTGGTACGTATGAACTCGTGGAGAGATAAGAAACCCGTTGATGTAAAATTTTTTGAATTTCGAGAAGTGGGCATGGGCTCGGGTTTTGCTAATTTTGGGATTTTTGATATTTTTCGATTGTTTTCACTTGGGCTTTGTTCCCTTAGCATATTTTGACGTATTCGTTTCAGTTTTGGATAAATTCGACGCGCGTGGAGGCCGATTCGAGGGGCAAAGGCATCGTGAGCTAGAGATATCGCCGGTTCGAGGTGAGTAATGATTGTAAATGATATCCTGAGGGTTTGAAACCCCGTATTTGCACATCGTAGTGCTAAATTGAGGTGACTTGAACGTCGGATAGCGAGCGTGGGGTAGAGCACCATTGGGGATTATGACTTAGTCCATCCCGATTGATGAATTTACTGCATATTTGATTGAAATTCACTTGCTATCATCATAATTTGGGCTGATTGCCATATTTGGGCTTCATGCCAACTATTTGAACCATTCGAGGATTGTTGTTGATATTTTCTCACTGTTTGGATTTTATACTTGAACTCAGTCATGTATTTTCCACTGTTTTTTAAGACTCAGCCAAGTTTATTTTACTTTAACACATGAAATGATATTTCTAACAATAGTTGGGCTGAGCATCATGTTTTACTGTTGCCCTAATGGCTTATGTGATTTTGACTGAGTAAGGCCGAGGGCCTGTATTGTGAGGATACTTTTGGATCGGGCTGCATGCCGCAACAGTGTTATACTGATACTGATATAAGGTTGAGGGCCTAGACTTGATGCCACGAGATGACTTGATATTGTGCTTGGTCCGTAAGGGGCCCCTCCCGGAGTCTGCACACCCCCAGTGAGCACCGTCGATGATAAATGGATCGGGCTGCACGCTGCAGCGATATGTGGAGCGTGCTGCATGCTGCAGCGGTACCGATACTATTTGATGTGTTTGCATTATCTTATTTGTCTACTATTATCTGTTGTTTTGTGCTACTTCTTGCAATATAGACCTGATACTCTGGCATTCCTTGATAACTGAGTGTTGTGCCCGCGGGGCGGAAATTCTGTGCTTATCTGCACTATTTGTTTTGCATTCGTTTGCGTAACTGCTAAAAAAGGACATTTCAAAAGAGGCTTTAACTGAGTTAAGATGTTTTTCTAAAGATTTCATAGCTTCACTATTTTCTAAAAAGGGTTTACACTGCTTCTATATATCATGATGATTTGCCATTCATGATTTCTTACCGCTCAGTTGTTATGTACATTTATTACTCACTGAGTTGGAGTACTCACTTTACTCTCTGTACCCCGTGTACAGATGCATGTATCTATTCACCCGGTAGTGGGTTTTGGCTGATAAGAGGCAGAGTTATATGGGTTAAGGAGGTGACTGCTGGCGTTCGCAGCACCATTTTCCTCTCTTTTATTCATTATTCCGGTTTTGTAAACTTTAGACCTTGTAGTGGATTTACATTCTGATAGATGCTCGTGACTTGTGATACCCCGATTGGGGTTGTGTTGGTTTGTATTTCTGTTAATTAATATTTTTAAGTCATATTTAAGGTGTTTATTTATGTTTAACTATTTTTGAAAAGACAAATTGGGTTTAGTTGGCTGGCCTTGTCCCCATGAGAGGTGCCATCACGACCGGGTCCGGGTTTGGGTCGTGACAAGTTGGTACTAGAGCCTAGGTTACTAGGTCTCACGATTCATAAGCAGGTTTAGTAGAGTCTCGCAGATTGGTACAGAGACGTCTTTATTTATCCTCGAGAGGCTGCAGAACCTTTAGGAAAACTTCACATTCTTGAATTCTTATCATGCGTCCTTAATTCAGTNAAATTGATGAACTAGGGCTTGAGATTTTGAAATTTGATTTAGGGATTTGAAGGACCATTTGAGGTCGGATTTGAGAGATTTTGGTATGTATGAATTCGTGGCGAGATAAGGAACCCGTTGATGTAAAATTTTCTGAATTTCGAGAAGTGGGTTCGGGGCTCGGGTTTTGCTAATTTCGGGATTTTTGATATTTTTCGATTGTTTTCGCTTGGGCTTTGTTCCCTTGGCATATTGTGATGTATTCGTTCTGGTTTTGGATAGATTTGACGCGCTTGGAGGCTGATTCGAGGGGAAAAGGCGTCGTGAGCTAGAGATATCGCCGATTCGAGGTGAGTAATGATTGTAAATGATGTCCTGAGGGTTTGAAACCTCGTATTTGCACATCATAGTGCTATATTGAGCTGACTTGCATGCCGGATAGCGAACGAGGGGTAGAGCACCGTTGGGGATTGTGACTTAGTTCGTTCTGATTGATGAATTTACTGCGTATTTGACTGAAATTTACTTGCTATCATCACAATTTGGGCTGATTGCCGTATTTGGGCTTCGTGCCAACTATTTGAACCCTTCGGGGATTGTTGTTGATATTTTCTCACTATTTTGATTTTATATTTGAACTAAATCATGTATTTTCTACTATNTCCACGCATTTGTATGCGCGCATGAGCGCTCAGTATCAGATGTGCCTTGATGGCTTGTGATTCCCCGATCAAGGGGAGAGATTTGATCTCTGTGAGTTTGATGTTGGGCTAGTCTGGAGGACTTAAGGCCGGATCTTTGCCTATGGCTTGAGCACCGAGGTGCTGATTGTGTGAACAAGTGTTTTGAATTTATATGTCCGGTATTGCCCCTATTAGTGGGAATGACGACAGGATAGCAATGTGATAGGTATGTTAGTGCTACGAGATGTTTCTATATGACTTGGAAGTGTCGAGGAAGATCTGCTGGATGATAGGTGAACTGTTAAGTGTATGATTTCCATTGTGATTAGAGGTGTAGCTCCGAGTTATGGGCGTGAATAATATTTTCAAGTCTCCTGTTTGGAGTGAAGTAAATTTCATGTTACAGTATGAGTTTAGACTCAGGAAGACTAAGTGATTATGTAATGTGTATGACGGTGGAAGGTATACAAAAATGTTAATTGGAGGCGAAGCAGGTAATGTGATCCTTATATGTATGTTTGAAGATCTCATGTGTAAGTGAAAAGTACATGTACAAATTTAAAATTTCGGGTCACTTAAGAGAGTGGGCTTAACTGTGTCGGGGATGAATGCGAGATTTGTAGAAGATTTACAGTACTAGATGATCTGTGTTTTCACAAACTTATAAATTATTTGAGTTTAATCTCACTACGGTATTGTGGCATCAATAGAGTAAAAGTGTTATGAGTTATTGAGGATATCTTGATCTATGGCTTCGAGCCAAGTGGGGGAGTCTGCTGTGAGCAGTTGATTGCACGGTTAGGTGCTATGTTGGTTCCAGTTTGAGGTGCGCGAGTGAATTAGCTATGGCTCGAGAAAAGGAAAATATTGACAAGAGTTATTATGCTTCATAAGGTATGAGAATTCATGGAATGTCTAGAGTTGTTATTGGTAAAGAACGCTCGGTGCATAGAGCAGGAAGTTGCTTGGTTGTATTGGGATGAAGATTTCATTCTGCTATATCAGAATGCTAATGAGGTACGGGTGGTTCTATTCATTTGATCATGGTAAATTACAGTTTGAATAAGAAGGAATGATTTTCGAGAATGGATCCAATGTGTTCAAGATTCTATAGGGAACAATCAGGTATTTTCAAGTTGTATGTGTGGTTAGAGACCGAGTTTTCATTAGAGGAGGTCAAGAATTGTGGTATTTCTATGTTAACTATGGGATTCTATATATCAGTATCAGGAAGTAAAGGTAACAAATTTAGAATTCACGAGAAGTTCTTCAGAGTAAAGTATTCTGGAATGTGGTGTTTCTGGGAAAATTTGAGAGAGCATGCAACGGCTTATGGGTCTTAGTCAGTGTGGTTCTATGCTAGGCTCTCGTGAGGTAAGCCTAGGTTAAGGCATTGTGGTGCTACAGCAAGAGGGAATGCCAAGTTGATGATGAATCAGAAGGGAAATTAGATAGATGGAATAGCTTGATAGTAGACCGAATCGGTATGGTAAGGATATGATTAATTCCTTGTATGTATTCGAGGCAATGAGCCCTTACAAGTATTTTTCAGCAATGCTCTTGGGTTTTGATAGCTTGCTTAGCTTGGTCGAGTTAGAAGGATTTAGTCCTGGCAGGTCTGATTTGTGCAAAGGGAATTCAGAGAGTTCTTGATGGTTTTACCGCGATTTGGAGATGTATATTTTCTATGGGCATGCGGAGCACGGGATGTGTAGTGACTTTTCTTCTAGATGGGACCAATGGAAAGTTCTTGACTAGTTGAGTGCGTAGATATCTGTGGCTCGGAAGGGAGATAAAAGTTTTCATGTTATCCTTGGATGGTATGGTATATGCAGTATGTTGTAGAGGATCGAGACTGGCGTATGCTAGGTTACAATTTAGTTTTGAAAGGAAGTTTATAAAACTCATAGGCAACAGGTAGCCTTAGATAATCAAGGAAATGATACTGCTAATTGGAAGTGATTGGACGAGAGTATATGTCTCAGAAAAAGGTAATATGATTAAACTGATGATACTTCGGTAGTCATGTTGGATCAACTGGTGGTATTCGGGTTGCTTGGTAGCACAGGGAAATTTTAAAGTATCTATCGTGGAATGATGGGGTATTAAAGGTGTGCATGTGTTCGGACGGCAAAAAATTGGGATCTGACATGGTGAGTCGTGCGCCGTGTGGATGTGGAGATGGAAGTTCTCATATTCAAGCTATGATGTGGTTCTAGATCGTGTGTATCAGCACTGTTTAGCAACTACCTGGGATTTGGAGGCTCGAGTGAATCTTTATTTGTTGGCATGTTAGATTTTGGATATGCTGTTGGAATTCAGACTGGTTGTTTTAGTGTTGGGTTATTCAGGACTATTGCGCTATGGACTATGCCAGAATTACCACGGGTTGAGTGGAGAGGTGTGTTGGATTATGTTCTAGCAGAGTGGTTTATATTTCAAAGACACAACGGACGGCTGGGAAGGATTGCCTTTATTAATTGGGCCTTCGTGATGGATGTCAGTGCAGAGGTTGCTATCATTGATTCACTTCCGGCGTTGAGGGACTTTTCGGGTGTGTTTCTTGTGGCCGGGCATGTCGCCGGGCAAGGTTGTTGATTTGGTGCCGGGCACCATATCGTAGGGCACCTGCAGGAGTTACAGTAGTGGAAAGAGCAGCTTCAGGCTTCCTTGGTAATGAGTTCGTTGGCAGGCCGATGTGGATACATGTGTAGCTTGAGTAGGCTTGGTTGGCCCTGAATTGTAATGTTGAGGGATAGGTTGATTTGATCGTTATTGGGCTTGTTAGTGATCTAGGGAGATCTATGAGTTGCTTTTCTCGTGTTGTGAGACGTTAGGATTTGTTGGTTATGGGCACATATGGTGTGGTTCTGTTGGGAATTCATAGTGAAAGTCGAGCGGGAAGAGTAATTGGGTATTGCTCGGTGAATGGAGTATTGGTTATGACCTATCTGGTTGCGTGGTATATGTTATATGTCTCACCGTGGGTGTAATGATTTGCTTTGGTTCCAGACCTCAAATGAGCATGGTTGTGGATTTAGAGCATAGTGACTTGAGGTTTTCCATGTGGAGCAATATTTTGATAGGATCGCGCGTTGCAGCAAAGCTGTGTGGAAATATGACCTTGCGGGTCAAATTTGTGTATTCTATTTCTATGTTGTGAGACGGGTTCTCAGCCGTGTGATGTGATGTTATTGGTGAGTTTGCGATACGACTTTTTCGTTTGAGTCAATTTCATGAGGTGAGTATGTTTGGATTGTTGCTTATTGGTGTGCAGACTGCGCAAGTTGCAGCTTAGGCCCGTATTGATGTGTCATGTCACCAGGGTGGTGTGCTTGGTCAGAAGAGATCATTGGGATCACTAATAAATACAAACAGATTCGATTTCAGCATGATTGATGGGTACATATCGAGGTTCGATCAAAATTTGCTAGGGTAATTGCCAGAGGAGAAATGGCCTTATGAATGGTTGATCTGAGAAATGATTATAGTTTATTGCGTGCTTCATTCATCGTTGGCAGTATATGAAAGTGTTTGAATGAGACTTTAGCTAATAAGAGGTTTTCCATCGGTATTTGGTTGTTGTGGGCAGCTGCTGTGAATGGAAGTCATCGCTGCATGTGTTTGAGTTATGTGGTATATCATATAAGTGCACCTGAGGTTGCAGGCAAGGGCTATTACAGCTGGTTCAGGACTATTCAGAGTATAGGTGTGTGGTTTTGACCGTATTGATACTTTCAGAAGTGAAAGTGTGGTTCTATGGTTTATGGACTAGGATGGATTGTGAAATTTCAGCTATGTTGCGTTATCAGACCTATGTGAGATAGGGTGACGTGGGATCACCCCCAGGTATATACATGGTAAGGTTATTCAGCGTTTGGTTGGCTTTTGAAACAAATCTGGGTACATTGGAGGATGAACATGTGTTTAAGTGGGGGAGGATGTAACGACCCAACTAGTCGTTTTGAGCCTTTTCACTTTGAACACCATTTCTCGGGCACAACTTGCCCCGTGTAATATATTATGACTGATGTAGATCGTTGGTTTTGGTTTCAGGAAAATTTGGAATGAATTTTAAAGAACAGTCTCAGTTGAAAGCTTTAAATTTCAAAGGTTTGACCAAGAGTTGACTTATTTGTATATGAGCTCAGATCGAAATTTTTATGATTCGGTAAGCTTTGTTGGGCGATTTATGACTTAGGAGTGTGATCGAAAGTGGTTTTGGAGGTCCCGTGTAGAATTAGGCTTGAATTGGCGAAGTTAGTATTTTTGCGATTTCCAGTTGATAGGCGAGATTTTGATCCGAGGGTCGGAATGGAATTCTGAAAGTTGTTTTGGCTTCGTTATGTGATTTGGGCTGTGTGTGTAAAATTTCAGGTCATTCGGAGGTGATTTGGTTGGGTTTTTGATCAAATGCGTGTTTCGGAAGTTTTAGAAGAACTTAGGCTTAAATCCGATGTGGATTGATGGTTTTGGTGTTGTTTGAGGTGTTTTGATGATTGGAAAAAGTTTGAATGATGTTATGGGTTATGTTGGAAGGTTTGGTTGAGGTCCCGAGGGCCTTGGGTGTGTTTCGGGAGGTTATTTGGATCATTTGAAGTTGGAAAAATTGCAGAAAATTTGCAGGTTCAGCTGTGCAGAGTTTTGCCTTTCGCGATCGCGTAGGTAGCCCCGTGATCGTGTAGTGGGATTTGAGGAGAGTGTATGAGTGTTCTTCGCGTTCGCGAAGTAGGTCCCGTGATCGCATAGTGTGAGAGGGTTGTGTATCGTGTTCGCGTGCGTATGGCCGCGATCGCGTAGTGTCTTTTGATCAACTGGTCTAAGGTCGCATTTGTTCATCGCGTTCGTAGGAGGAAGTGCGCGTTCGCGAAGGGTATTTTTGAGGAATCATCGCGATCGCGATTGGTATTACGCGATTTCATAGAGTTATTTGGTGTGTTTGAAACTTTGTTCTTCGTGATCGCGAGGGAATTGCCGCGATCGCGATGAAGGAAAATATGCCTGGGCAGAATGTTTTTAAAGTCATCTTGTTCGCGAATGTGGGTCTATTTTCACCCATGGCTGCTCATTTTTGGAGGTTCTTGAAGGAAATTAAAGAGGGATTCAAGGGGAAATGATTTAAGGTAAGAATCTTGGTCTTAAAACTCGATTATATAGTGAAATCCATCTAGAAATTCATGGAAATTAAGCCTAAAATTGATGAACTAGGGCTTGAGATTTTGAAATTTGATTTAGGGATTTGAAGGACCATTTGAGGTCGGATTTGAGAGATTTTGGTATGTATG
The DNA here is from genome assembly GCA_026770625.1 of Nicotiana glauca. NCBI lineage: Eukaryota > Viridiplantae > Streptophyta > Magnoliopsida > Solanales > Solanaceae > Nicotiana > Nicotiana glauca. The sequence continues at coordinate 120,471 of MU775352.1, read as the reverse complement.
AATTCGTGGCGAGATAAGGAACCCGTTGATGTAAAATTTTCTGAATTTCGAGAAGTGGGTTCGGGGCTCGGGTTTTGCTAATTTCGGGATTTTTGATATTTTTCGATTGTTTTCGCTTGGGCTTTGTTCCCTTGGCATATTGTGATGTATTCGTTCTGGTTTTGGATAGATTTGACGCGCTTGGAGGCTGATTCGAGGGGAAAAGGCGTCGTGAGCTAGAGATATCGCCGATTCGAGGTGAGTAATGATTGTAAATGATGTCCTGAGGGTTTGAAACCTCGTATTTGCACATCATAGTGCTATATTGAGCTGACTTGCATGCCGGATAGCGAACGAGGGGTAGAGCACCGTTGGGGATTGTGACTTAGTTCGTTCTGATTGATGAATTTACTGCGTATTTGACTGAAATTTACTTGCTATCATCACAATTTGGGCTGATTGCCGTATTTGGGCTTCGTGCCAACTATTTGAACCCTTCGGGGATTGTTGTTGATATTTTCTCACTATTTTGATTTTATATTTGAACTAAATCATGTATTTTCTACTATTTTTTAAGACTCAGCCAAGTTTATTTTACTTTAACACTTGAAATGATATTTCTAACAATATTTGGGCTGAGCATCATGTTTTACTGTTGCCCTAGTGGCTTATGTGATTTTGACTGAGTAAGGCCGAGGGCCTGTATTGTGAGGATACTTTTGGATCGGGCTGCACGCCGCAACAGTGTTATACTGGTACTGATATGAGGCCGAGGGCCTAGACTTGATACCACGATATGGCTTGATATTGTGCTTGGGCCGTAAGGGGCCCCTCTCGGAGTCTGCAGACCCCCAGTGAGCGCCGTCGAATCAATTAAAAATTTGTTCTAAACCTTCGTACACTGCCAATGATGAATGAAACACGTAGAAACTCATAGCCACTCATCAACTCAACAAGTCATGGAGCTCTCCCTACTTCGACAAGAATCCTAGCCAATTTCTTAGCCAATCAGTGACATTATCCTTCCAAATAAAACATAATCAAATCTGATAGCATACATTCTAGGTTTAATGACCTCATCTCATCAAATATAGCCACTCTACTGACATGCCACCAATACAACCTTAAGCCATAAATCGTGCAATTCGTGCATCAATACGCAATATTCAAATGCACCCAAAAATGAAAAATGACTCAAATGAGAGAACCATCACGCATTCTCCGCAATCTCAACAAGTACCACCACAACCCCAATGCTATGAACCCATCATATATAGTAGAAACAAGAAACACGAATTTAACACAAAGGATCATATCCCAATGCTGCAATGTGCGACCCCATCCAAACACCAGTCTTATGAAATACCTCAAGCCACAATGCTCAAAATTAACAACCACACATGATCGACATTAAGTACACAAAGTTCATAAGCATAACCATGGAGAAGCGAATAACACAATATACCGCAAGCTTGAAAGACCATAACCAAGGCGTAATCAACCATTCCACACCCCAATCACCACATCGCTTGAATTCTGCTATAAGGCCCAAATAGAACTGCACCACATATGCACATAACTAAGGAATCAGAACCCCTCGTAGCATAGAAGAGTAACACATAGAACATATCAGAATAAGAACATGCTCAACTCTAGCCGAATGACACAACTTTCAATAATAACGGTGTTGGGTCAACAAATCTGACTCGGTGTAGAATACACATCCTCATTGGGCCTACCAATAAGCCCCCAAATCAACTCTGGTCATCCCCAAATGGGTAAATGGCCCTCCAAAAGTCCACAATGACTTAACCATAGAGTGTACTACCATCTAGCTAGCTTTGGCCACATCTTCACAGTCTGCAACCCCAAGACAATCTGTTTCTGATAACTCCCGGTCTCCAAATCCATAAAACCCATGATTTACTAGAGCCCATCCCAACTTCACCACTCGAATGACTAACATATCTCTCATACATAATCATCCCCACAAGAAATATTTCTATAATTATACCATGCCATATAGCAAAATCTAAACATCGGTAGTTGATCAACCAGGCGAGTACCACAATACCAATGAAGCATCCATAAGTCAAAACACAATGCGCATTTTGAAATATGCACCCTTCTTAGGCAATACCAAGTAGTAACAACATTCATCTAGTAATCTGACGTCCATGTTATCTAAGAATTCATTACCTTCCCTTCAAAACTCAATTGTGACCTTGCACATAAAAATTTCAGTCCCATACAACACACTGTAACTATCATGCCATGATATGAAAAGCACGATCTCATAATCAACTCTTAATCACTAGCGGCATACATACCTGATCAGTCAAAAACCTCCATTCGATCCCATCCGGGAGAAAATCACAATACACAACATGCTCCACATGCCGGTAGGAAATATCTGCCTTAAACCATAGTAGAAACCATCGAGAACTCTTCGAAACTCGTTTGGACATAACCAAGCCATCAGATTTGAATCTTTCTAACTCAACCAATCCAGGTAGGTTGCCAAACCTAAGAGTTTTGCAACAAAACACCTATAGAGACTTAACACACCATAAGTACCGAAAGAACCGATCATATCTATTACCGTGATGATCCAACATACTACCAAGATGTCTTATTTCTCCGAGTTTCTTCTGAATTACCTTCAAGTTGACACTTCTCCTTGCTAGAATGCCATGATTCTTACCCAAAGTTTACCACAAGAGATCCTAGCATAATACCATACCGCTTAAGGCCCATAAGTCGATGCAGTCCCTCTTAAGCACCCCAAAAGTACCACAATTGAGACAGCCACTCTGAAGAGACCTTTAATAAATCTAAAGTTGTTTCCTTTACCTTCCTGATACTGAAATGTAGAATCCATAATAATATAGAAATACCGCAAGTCTCGACGCCATCCAATGTAAATATTTTATTCTAGCCATATACAAATCTGAAAAATTCTCAATTACTAAATATAAATCTTGAATCCATTAGAACGTTATAAAGAGTCATTCACTCTACTTAAATCTCAATTGTACCGACCAAACGGGCCGAACGACATGTGCCCCATTAACACGACAAACCCAAAGAAATAACCTCGCCTTAATGCAACCTTGCAAAATCCTACTCCACGCACATTACATCCTTCACAAATAACACCTCAATCATTCCATGATTCCCATATACCCATAAAGTATAATACACAATGCATCTCAAAATTTCCTTTTTTAAGTCATCCTCAAAACAGCCTCTGCAAGTCATAACCGATCCACAAGTATGCCTCAGACTAAAACCAATGCAACACATAACCATGCAATCAAATCGTCGATAGCAGACTTCCCCACTTATTTCAAAGCCATAGATAAAAACACTCGATAACTCATAATGCCCATACTCTATTACTGTCATAATACCACATCAAAATCCAACTAAATCCTTTACAAGCTCCTGCAACATAACCCATAAAATACCTCAATTCATCCGCTAAGCCCGCATTCATCATCGTGATAGTCATGTCAACTTTCTCAACCGATCCAAACTTAAATCACAACACATTTATCCCACTGGTATAAAAAAAACTCTCCACACGACATCATAAGAATTGCATATCAGTAGATTATTTTGTAGGTGATAACCCACCTGTTTAGCCTCAAATTGACTTCTCTCTATACCCTTTCATAGCCATAACTACTATGCAATCAATTCATCTTGCTAAGTTTGAACTCATCAACAAGACATAAAAATCTACTTCGTTTCACAAATAAATAACATGAAAGAATCCCTCAAAACGCTTATAACTCAAGACTGCATAACATATCCACATAAATCAAGCATTCATAGACATTTCACATCTCAAAGAAAAAATCTTCCCGTCATATCAAAGCCATATGAATGCATATCGCAATCACGTCATACTCATCAAATAGCCATCTAACTACTAACTGAGCTGTAAATCCCACTCCTTGGGATACTACCGGACATATAGGTCCAAAATTACATTCTCACACAAACGAACCTGCCGAGCCCAAGCTGCGGTCCAACCCGGGCCTAAAGTCCTCCAGACTAGCCCATCACCAAAACAAAGAAAACACATCCCGCACCTCATCCATGGAATCCACAAGCTGTTAATGTACAGCTGATACTAAGCGCCCACATGCTCATACGAGTGAGTGGAAAGAATTCAAAGAGATATGTTTCAAGCCGAATCAATGTCGCATGATTAGGAAAGAAAGATGGGAAGGTTATCCTAAATGCCCTGTAGCCTCTCGAAGATATGTATGAACGTTATCATGCTGATCTGCAAGACTCCACTAGACACTTTCTCATGACTGGTAAAACCTATGAACCTCGATCTCTGATACCAACTTGTCACGACCCAAACTCCAACTAGTCGTGATGGAACCTAACCCAACCCGCTAGGTAAGCCAATTCAACAATAATCCAATTTCAAATGAGATCTATTGAGAGAAATAATGATAATATAACTGAACTCTTATACAAAGAATCCCCAAGGACTGGTAGTATAAATTATGAGCTTCTAAGATTTAGAGTTTACAAATCTAGTAAAAACTAAATACATTATCTATTTGAAATATACATAAATAGATTTTTATAAATCTAAAGATATAATGAACAAGAGGCAACTACCATTGGAACCCATGTTTATCTTTACACTCAGAACTCGACAAAACTCATTACATCCGACAATGCATTCAATTATGAGTCCAACCATACAAGTTTTACTCAAATCCGACTCCGAATAAATGTTGAAATCTCAAAAATCACTTTATAAAAGTTTAGACAACCCCCCCCCCCCCCAAAATTTCTCTTTAAAATTCATAACCCAAATGCCAAAATCAAAGGTAGATTCATGAAATATAATCAAAAGTGAATATAGAACACTTACCCCAATCCATGTGGTGAAAATCCTTCTCCAAAGTCGCACAAAATGGGCGTCCAAATCTCAAAATGTGACAAAATGCGCAAACCCTCAAATTTAAAGCTTCTACCCAGAAATTTCGCTTTTGTGGACTACCTGCCGCTTCAGTGGCATCGGTTCTGAAACAAAATACCTGCTCCTATGGAAGAACACTGAAATCCCGACTTCTCACACATGCGGGACAATAACTGCTTCTGCGACATCGGAGGTGTGATCCATCATCCGCTCTTGTGCACGACCTCACTTATGCACTTCAGTCAACTGCTCATGCGCTTCCACGATGCGCTCAAATCTCAGCAAATGTGATCCTTCCTCACCCACCTTTTTTAAAATTATGCTACCACTTTTCTGTATTTACGGACTCGCATCAGCTTCCATTCTTTCGCAGATGAGGAAACATCCGTACCAGAACCCCCTTTAGTTATGCAACATAAAGCAAACAGGAATCGAACCATGTCTAAAACTCACCAGAGCCACTAGGGACCCTATCTGAATATAACTACAAGCCCCAAAATATAACACAGAATTAATCGACGCCTCAGTCTCTCATAACAATATCAAAATCATGAATCGCACCTCGAATCGAACTTAATGAACTTTTGAACTTTAAACTTCCAAAAGCTCGTACCGAACCATATCAAATTAACTCAGAATGAACTCAAATTTTCCACACAAGTCCCAAATTAAATAACAAAACTAATTCAATCCTTGAAACCACAATCCGAATCCAATATCATCAAAGTCAACTCCTGGTCAAACTTATGAATATTCCAAACTTTCAGATTTTTAATTTTTGCTAAATAGTGTTGAAACCTTCTAGAAAAACCCAAATACAAATATGGGAATATGCCCGAGTCAAAAACCACCATTCAGACCTAGAGGAATCATCAAAATTCCATTTCGATGTCAAACTTGGTCACCTCTTCCAACTTAAAGCGTTAAACTTGAAATGTATTCTTTCAAACCAATTTTGAATCACCTGAAAAATAAATAGGCAATTCACACAAATCACAATACATCATACGAAGGGACTCAAAACTTAAAATATCTGAGCAGAATGCAAATGCTCAAATTGACCAGTCAGCTCGTTACAAATTTTTATGCCAAAAGTTGACAATTTAAAGGTTTAGAATTTTTCTAAGTTTTATCATGGTTTGAATTTATGGATAATGGGTTTGGATTTTTATTTTGGGGCTTGGAATAGGTCTTTTTTGTCATTTGGAGCATGTCTTCAAAGTTTGGCATCATTTGGAGTTCGTTTGATAGGAATCGCATACGTGATTGTGTTTCTAGCAATTCTTGAAGTTCATTATAATTTTCATGTGTTTTGGTGTTTAATTCACGGCTCTAGATGTTATTTTGGTATTTTGATCACTCGATCAAGCTTGTATGATATTTTTAGATTTATGTGGATATTTGGTGTAGATCCCCGAGGGCTCGGGTGAGTTTCGAATTGGCTTCGGACAGTTTGTTAACATTTCATTATGTTGGTTCTGGTTTCATCGCATTTGCAGTGAGTAGGAAAATGGGATCATAGTATTTGCGAAAGTTCCATTGCAATTGCGACCAAGGGCTGATGGGGAGGGACCTCGCATTTTCGAGAAATTCTTCGCTTTTGTGAAAGCTAGCTATGCGCATTTGCAAGCAAAGTGCCTCTTTTACGAGCAAAGTGTCCTTTTTGCGGTGGCAGCTGGGTGGAATGCTCTTTGCAATTGCAAAATAATATGTCGCAAATGAGACTTTAGCTGTGACTCTCAGGGGTCGCTTTTGCAGACATTAGTTTGCTTTTGCGATTATCACATTTGCGAACCCCTGGTCGCAACTAGGACATCTGCACCTAATTATATGTTTTGTATTTCGAAACTTAGCTTTATTTTATCATGTTTTGAGCCCTAGACTCGGTGGAAAGCAATTTTTGTGGAGAGATTTTCATAACAAACTATTAGGTAAGTGATTTTAATCAATTTTGCAATTATATTACATGATTTTATGTGAGATTTAACATCAAAATCAAGGGATTTGAAGGGAAAATTTTGGAATTTTTGTCTGTATTTTGAAAAATAAAAATTTATGATTTGAGAGTCAAATTGGACTCAAATTTGATAACACGTATATGAGCTCATGGGGCTATAGCTACTCGAGACCTACCCTTCGACTCGGGTTTTGACCCGGCGGGCCCAGAGTTGTCTTTTATTAATTTTTGGGGAATTGTATAAAGATCATAACTTTATTAATTAGAACTGGTTTACCTTGCATTGTTTGATATTATTAAGTCATTTTGGCTGGATTTAAGCCGAGTGAAGGTGAATTTAAAAAAAATATTGAGTATTGATTTGGCCTAACTGAGGTAAGTATTCTTGCCTAACTTTGTATTGGAGAAACTATCTCGTAGGACTTGGGTTGATTGTATTGTTTGAATTATGTTGAAGACGTGTACATGAGGTGACGAGTGTATACATGGGCTTATATGTGGTATTTGACTAGTTGGACTCTTAGGCTTCCTTTATGCATTTAGTTGAAGTTGTCATATCATGTTATATCTTCCCTTGTTAAGTTACTCTCACATGCTTTATTTGAAGTTGTTAGTACATGTTATATCTTTTATTGTCAAGTTTACTCGTATATGCTTTAATTAAAGTTATTACCTCTCTTATTGTCATGTTACTTCTTTTTGAGTTATTTTTATTTGAAGTTTTCATTATGTGTTACCTCTTTCAATATTCGTTTATCCTTTTTCGAAGCTGTTATTATATGTTATCTCTTTTATTGTTAAATTTATGTTATACGATTGAATCAGAAGTTCTTATTTTATGGGAATACCTTCATTGTGAATTATTGAAGTTGTTGCTTATTGAGATATCTTTCCCTTGTAGAGTTGTTTTCCACTCATTTTTGTTGTTATTGAAATGTTTGTACATATTTTGGTTGAGTCTTGAGCTATGTATTGTGGTAACATTGGTATTATTTATTTTGGAAATATTATGGTATATGGGCACGTGTGGTGCGAGTTGATAAATATATTGTAATATTGATGTGCATGTGGCGGTATAAGAATAGGACCTGATGTGCATCCAGTGATATAAACTGTGATTTATACGCATGTTTCTTGTAAGAGAATTACTTGAAGCCACACAGTAAGATAAGGGGGATAAAGCACGAGAATCTATATCGAGAAAAATATTTTCAAAAATATATGCAAGGATCACGCGGTGATAAGGAAGATTGTGATTCTGAATTGTAAAATGTGAATATTGTAAACATGTTTTGACCCTCCCCAAGATTTTATATATTTTATCATATAAATATTTAGTTTAGGCCTAACATCGCTATTTTAATTAGTTTTGACTTTTTTACTTTATTTTATCACAAAAAATAAAAATTACAAAAATATTTCTTCTTTTTAGTTGCTTTTAGTTTATATACCTTTCGTAAAAACTAAAAATATATATACAAAAATAGTACCTTATTTTTATTTTAATATGATATTTGAAAATATCAAAAAAATAGGTTTATTTTAATGGTTAGTATTATTTTAATAGTTATTTTACTTAAGTAGGATTAGTTAGTAAATGAGGTCATATTTTTAGACCTAATTTTCGGACCTAGCCTATAACAACCCAAGCTCAATGCCCAATACCCACTAACCTAACCCTACATACTCCCCGTTTTAAAAAGAAAGGACCTAATTTCCAAAACCTAGACCAAGGGACAAAAACTTGTAGCGGCTGAACACATCAGAGAACCCCCCCCTTCCTGAAGATCGTCTTCTTCGACCCCCCCCCCATTTTTCGTCTTCTTCAGCAGCAAGAACCAAAAATAGGATGACCCCCCTTCCCGTTTTTCATCTTCTTCAGCAGCAAGAACCAAAAATAGGATGACCCCCCTCCCCCCGTTCTTCTTTTTCAGACCCTCACAAAACCAAAGGACCATCTCCATCTTCTTCATAAGAAACCAAGCAACCATGAGAGGCTAGAAACCCTCCCCAGTTGTGGCCTCTCCCTCACGACCACCACAACAACTAGAACAACGATCTCCAGCCATCAGACCACCTTTCAACTTATTCTCTCACCAAACCAGTGGCGAACTCGCCAGAAACGCCACGACAGATACACACACACATGAACCGTAGAGAGGACAGGGATCTGACAGCCGCAAACCACCCCAAATAATCAATTTCCACAGCTGTTCCGGTGCCAGGTATTAATGTTTCGAGTTCGTCGAGGTCCGGTGTGAGGTCCGGTGCGTCGAGGTCATCAACCGTAGCTCTGGCCGGATTTTTCTTGTTCATTGTTTCAAAAACATATTGTAGCTCCTAAGGTCCAATCCTAAACTTTATTTGCAAGATATGTTTATAAATGAATTCCCAATCTAGTTTGTCCATTTTTCGTTCTTGATTGAAGCTGGATTTAGAAACTGGTACTCATAAATCACTATTGTCGAAGGCGCGCTTAAAGCGCCCTTAAGCCCCGAAGCAAGGCTCAAAGCATGTTGAGTGCTTCGCCTTTCTTTGTGGGCACTTTAGTATCCCATCAAGGCAACAAGGCATACTATTTCTTGCCGATGAGTGTAATCATAAAAATGCGACATTAAATGATTGATATTTTACTTTATCATAATTTTTTCCAATTTCTTTGTCCATATATTTGTTATTCATGCTTATAATTATTAGTCTTGGACTACATGTATATATTTTTACTTTTTCTCCTGTTGTGCCTTTTTTCATTAAAGCCCACACTTTATTTGGGCTTTGCGCTTAAAGCCCCAACGGACGTTAGAGCTTTTTTTTGCGCTTTTCATCTTTGATAACACTGTCATAAATGTGACGTACGTACTGGGTAGTAAAAATTATCCAAACATAGATTAAATACCTGTCAAATGTATGTATTTCTTTTTTAACATAAAAGCACAATATTTATATTGCTTAAAAGACAAATTACAGGAGTAAGACATAGTCTTAACGGCATTACTATTGCCCAAAGTTGCTAGAAACTTACAAACATTAGTAGAGATAGTTCTTAAACTATTACAAGATTCATGCTTGTTTTTTTGAATTTCTTCTTGCACAAAAAAAGTGGATAAGCATGTTAAACACATTTGTTACTAGGGGGTTGTTTCACAGCTTCTTTGCCCAATCGATGAACTACTTCATTTCCTTCCCTAATGTTGTGCCTCAGCACCGGGAGCTTCAGTTGGTGCATTAACCAACTGCATTCAAAAATAATATTCTTAAAATTAGTACAGTACTCATGCGATAGTTTAATGACATCCGTGCTATCAGTTTCAATTTCCATGTTTGTATCTTTAAAGTTTACTGCAATTTTTAGCCCTTTCAGAAGGGCTAGTAATTCTGCATGAATTGAGGAGGCATCATGTGTCGCGTTATGATATCCCAAAATCCAATCACTATTGCTATTGCGAAATAGTCCACCAATTCCTGCTACATTGTTATTAGAAGAGAAAGCGCCATCACCGTTAAGTTTAATAGTATGTTTTGATGGATTGTACCACCTAGTCTCAATGGGAATTTTCTTGGCCTTAAAAGGGTTTTTTTCATTGAAAAAGATATATTCCCATGAAAAGTGCATGGGCTTTTTATGTCTAGATGGCAGCGAAGATTATTAAGATTATTGTTATTCCTATTTTTTCAAAGTTCCCAAATGCAAAAAGGAAAAAGTGTTTGCCAACTAATCCTATGAGAATTTGGATTGATGAAGACATCACGAAGATCTTTGAGCCAATTAGTATCGCCCATAGTGTTATGGTAGTTGATGCCTATGGCTTTCCAGAATTTTTGGATTGAAACAAAGTTTAAGAAGATGTGTTGGATGCTCTCAATGCCAATTCTGCATGTGTCATCCACATTCATACCAATTCTGTGAAGATAGGCTCTACACGGAACATGGTTGTGATAGCATTTCCAAAGAAAGATTTTTATGTTATTAGGACAATGTATTTCCCATATCAATTTATAAGAATTTGAAGGAGGGTAGGGATTATTAAGAAGGTTATAGCAAGACTTTGTGGAGAAAATACCATTAGAGCTTAGTTTCCACCGAGATCATCCACTTTGGCTTTATTGGAGGGGGTAGGAGTAAGATTAATATTGTGAATGACTTCAGAGGTAGATTAAAGCCAATTTTGCTTAAATCCCAATTATTGCCCCTAGTTAACTTACCCAGGGAAAGATCACATGCACTTTTATTAAGGGGGCCCTCAATAGAGCTTCTAAGGATAGAGGAGTTGTAAATCCAATTATTATACCAAATGTTTACACCTGAATTTTTTGAGGGGTGCCACAGTATTCCTTTAATGCATAGTTTCCATCCCTGGAGGATGGATTTCCAGATGAAAGAAGTGTTTGTAATGGACTTTGAGTGAGCATACTTGGATATGATAAGGTGACACCAATGAGATGATGGGTTTTTTAAGAGTCTCCAAACAAGACTTGAAAGGGAAACCAAATTCTTATGCTTTGCCTTTTGAATACCTAATCCACCTTCCTTTATATCCTTGGTCACAGTATCCCAACTGATTAGATGAAGCTTTTAGAAGTACTTGTAGTTCCCCAAATAAAATCCCTTTGATTTCTATCAATGGATTGTAGGGTTCTGGGAAGAAGGAGAGTGTATTGCATTACGTGAGAGGGGATTGCTCCTAGGATACTTTTTGCTAGGGTAGTACGCCCAACCATATTGGGAAAGGAACATTTCCAATGAGAGAGTCTAGTCTGTAACTTATCCAGGATGAACTGGAAGTCCTTGGTTTTAGGATTTTTACTAAGGATTGGAAATTCAAGGTATTTATCAAACTCAGTGGTGGATTTTATGCCAAAAAGAGAGTTTAGGAAAATTAATTGATCTTTTGGGAAATTAGGAGGAATAACAATTTTGGACTTGGATTTGTTTATGGTTAGTCTAGATTCCATGGATAAAAAATCCACGCATCCTTTTATGCAAAGGCTAGTTTTTTATTTGCTTTTCCCATGATAGTTAAGTCATCCGCAAATAGTATATGGGAGAAGGAGGGGCCTCTATGGCCAATTTGGATGGGATCCCAATTCCTAAGATCAACCTGGTGATTGATAAGTCTTGAAAGAAGTTCAATGCACAATATGAAAATGTAGGGGGAGAGAGGATCACCTTGACGAATACCCCTACTAGGTTGGAACAAAATTTATTCTTGATCCATTTACTAACACCCATATTGAGCTAGTAGTAATACAATGCATAATGAGTCTAGTAATCTTAGGAGGAAATTTGAAGTAATGAAGGGTCTTATGGATACAAGATCATTCAAGTCTATCAAAAGCTTTTTCTAATTCTAGTTTAATGAGCATATCAAAGTTAGACTTCTTTGAATGTCTAAGACTAGTCATAATTTCCTGAATGATGATGGCATTGTCACTAGTTCTTCTATTCTTAATGAAGCTAGATTGCATAGGACTAATAAGGAGGGGTAGGAAAGGTTTTAATCTATTGGCGATGATTTTAGTAATGACTTTGTAAGCAATATTGCATAATCCGATAGGTCTGAAGTTTTTGAGATTGTTAGCATTGGGGAACTTGGGAATGAGACATAGATAAGTATCATTTATTCTACTAGTCGGGGATTGGGTGGAAAAAACTTTGTGACAGTAAGATGTGAAGGAGTCTTTTAAAATGTGCCAATACTTTTGATAGAAAAAGGGATGGAAGCCATCCGGGCCTGGAGCTTTAAAAGGTTTGAAAGAAAAGATGGCCTTAGTGATTTCTATATTGGTGAGGGGGTAATCTAGACACTGTAAGTTTGGTTTATTAACAGTAGAAGGATCATAGATAAAAATTTTAATTGGGGAGGCAATTTTAGCACTTTGAAAAGCCTCTCTAAAGAAAGTAAAGGAGTGGTCTAAAATTTGGTTTGGGTCTGTTATCCAATCTCCTTTATCATTAGTGAAGTACATAATGGCATTACGTCATTTACGATTAGAGGCCATAATATGCAAGAACTTTGTATTGGCATCACCGTCATTTATCCAATTACTCCTAGACCTTAACTTCTAAAAGTCATGCTCCATATGAAGGATATTGTTGTATTCTAATTGGAGGGTGGACTCAAGGTTTTGTAGGAAATGGCTATTATGGTAGTGGGGAGAAGACTGGATTCAATTGAGTCTATCCAGGATTTGTCTTTTTTTTTGAAGATATCCCCAAAAGTAGTATTCTTCCAATGAATAACTTCCTTGGTAAAATGGTTCTGGCATCAACAAGGTCTTTTCCTAACCAACTTTGTTTAACTATATTAATCAAGTCCGGATGTCTACATCATATAGTTTCTAATCGAAATGATTTATCAATATTGTTTCCATACCTAGGTTTTAAATTTAATAGGAGAGTGTTATGGTCATAATGAGTTTTTGGAAGATGAATCACTACATCCTTAGGGTAAAGGTCGATCCAATCTTTGTTCGCAAATATTCTATCTAGTCGTTCCATAATTAAACTTTTAGATTTTTTTCTATGGTTTGACCATGTGTATTTACAACCCTTGTATCCTAAATCTAGGAGGTTGCAATGATTAATACTTTTCCAAATCACTTTGCTACGTCTACGGTTAATGGTGTTACCACTAAGCTTATCATTTGAGGGAATAACATCATTGAAATCCCCCTAGAAGCCATGGACCATTAACAGTATTACTGATTTTTTCTATGTTGTTCCACATGTCTACCCATTTATACAACTTATTACTAGCATAAACAGAAGAAAAGAACCAAGTAAATTTTAAAGGAAATATCTTGATTGTGGCATGAATTTATTGGTTGTTTCTAACAAAGTCATGAACCTGGACCACATTTGCATCCCAAAGAAGCACTATACAACCTGATTGACCCTCACTTGGCACTTCAATCATTTGAGAAAATTAAAAATCACTTAGAAGGTACAAATGGCTTTCCATTCTAGTTTCCAAAAGAGTGACCACGCAAGGTCTATGAGTATCAAGCATTTCCCGAAAGTTGACCCTAAAGTTCTCATTGTTAACGCCCCGGATGTTCCAAATTATCACATTGGTAGGTCTATACATATTTGCATGGTTGGTTGGTGTACCATTTTCCCTCTGTGCTTGAGGAACTGGGTTCATCCTTAATGAAGGAACTAGGATCATGGCATTATTCCTCACCGTTGGGTCTTGGGATGTCTCACATCCATTGAGAATTTGTATAGTGCTACTAGGCAGCTTAGGACATATATTTATTCTCTTTGACCCTTGAAGAGGTAGACTTTTACCTCGTTGATTCTTGAAAATTCTAGGACTGGACTGATCCCAGTAGATTTACTTTTCCCTCCTCCTCCATCTCTACATTTTCTGGTTCTAGTGCATTGGGAGGGGCCTGAACCTGAGGGTTCATTGGAGGGATCTGAGGTGGTGCAAGAGGGGCCAGTGAGGGTGGGGGTTGTGCATGGGTGTACACGGTAAAAATCAGAAGACTTGATTTTCACTATCAAGACAAATTGGGAAGCCTCCCTCGAGATTCTGAGGATGGAAGGTTACAATGGAGTTCTCAGCCTCGGGGCTCATCGAGGTCCAAATCAAAGGAAGCAAGGCCCGAGGTCAGGGTGAGAGAAGATATCTCCGAAGCACATGGCTACACCTGATGGGGTCGGTCTATCTGTAACCTACTGAGATGACGTGCGATAGGCCGTCCCATGTTTCTACTCTTGTAAATGATATATACGTATTTTAATGAGCCCCCTCTCCTATAAAAGGGGACTCACCCCACCTTGTAAAGGACTGATGTTTCTCCATTTCTCCAATAAACAATAATATCCCTCTCTATCTCTCTTCTTCTAAGTTAACTGTGTTCTTCGATCCGAGGTCATCTTAGCATTTTATTGTTCTTCGTTTGTTCTTCGTCATTTAGCTCAAGATTGACGGTATAAAGCCTTGTATGCACATACTTATCTGTTATCCCCTTTCCGATTACCCTCGATAAGATTACCTTCGATAGGCCTGAGGTAGGTTCGAGGCCTGGCCCCGAGTTATCTACTGGCTTGTTCTAAGCCCGGGAACATCCCTTACTGGTTCGATTATTGCTTTGGATAGCTTGGCCTTTACTGTTCTACTCCATGTTTAGCACTAATCATCTTTGCAAACTAGCTCGAGAATAGATCACGTATTTTTAAAATCTCATTTATAAATTTAATTGTTATTACCATTTTCACGGGAAATAGTTTGCCGCCCACCGTGGGGCTAAAAATAATAGTGATTATTCTCTTGCTAGTTTCGTCACTTAAACGCACGATATCTCTCACACTTGTTTTTGCCCAAGACCTTTCGATTTCAGGTTAATGGTCAGCTCGATAAGGGAAATTGAGGACGATAAACCCATAAATCGCATGGAAAACAATGTGGCCATCCTAACGCTGGCATGACACCGCATG
The DNA here is from genome assembly GCA_026770625.1 of Nicotiana glauca. Lineage (NCBI taxonomy): Eukaryota > Viridiplantae > Streptophyta > Magnoliopsida > Solanales > Solanaceae > Nicotiana > Nicotiana glauca. The sequence goes on along the minus strand of MU775352.1, from coordinate 105,135 downwards.
ACCCCGATAACAAATCTAGATTGGTCCGAGTGGATATGGGTTCGTACGATGCACAGTGGGGTAACGAAGTCTTGCACTTTGACAACGACACGTAATACACTAACCGACAGAAAACCCACAAAATCCCAGCCCTGGTAGAACGGGAAGTTGATATTCGTGTTATTTTTGAAATGTTGCAGGAACAACGTTTGTCTATCTCTCAGCTACGGAGTCGCCTGAAGCCTCTTGGTGCGGTAGCACCCAAAATATCTACTAGCTCCGAGCCAACATCTGAGGTATCAGAAAACGACAAACCAACGACCTATCCTGTAATGGTAATGATGCTAGAGGACATTATCAAAAAGATCGACTCATGCTCGCGGAGACTCATATAGCAATCATCTCCCAGAGATACGACCCCGGGACTCATTTCATGGAAGTCAGAGAAAACAAAATTCCCTAGGGATGACAGGACCCCAAGTCCTCTCAGGTACATCACCACTCATGCATGCCCGTTTGGGAACGACGACCTCTAAAATGGAGAACTCGGACCCATCCCGATGAGGATATTCATCGAAATTCCCCCGAAAGAGACCACAACGCGGCATCATAGTTCTGCATCCGGTCTCGGGGACCCGCTCACCATACCAACGTGATCCGTTGAAATACACGCCAACGCCATCAAAACAATGCCAAAAGGGCTCAATGCACCGAAGGCTGAGAGAAGAAGAAGAAATAAAATATCACGGGAAGTCGCGCCCCGCTATACGACAAGATAAATGAGGCCACTCTCGGTCCTGAATAGTAGGATGGCACGGGCCTTCACCCAAAACCCAAACAAAGCATACCCGGCAGCTCCGGAGCAATTCGAGCGAAGCCTGGTCGAATATCCGGTCGAGGCTTGGTCATATACCAGCAACCAACACCGGACACAAGTCAGAGCCATATATAACCCTCGAGAAACCCTCGCTGGATCGGCATATCCAGGAAGATCCCCAATAGAGAAGCCGACACTAAACGAACGGAGCCATCATCCACATAGCGTGAATGGAAGAAATGATCTGAGTTACAGCGCATCTCACAACAACAAGGCGACAACCCAAAGACGACACCTCCAAGGAACCCCCAATGGTACTAGATTCAACAAGGCAGCCAACGCATCAGTAGTTTTGGATCCCGCTCGTGGATCTGTGGCCGCTATGGGGCCGCCTGGCATTCTTTTCTCGATCGGGTTTCTATCAAGAAGAGGGTTCCGCCCATAAGATTATTAGCAGGACTGCACGTCCCCAGGGAAGGGACCCAACAAGTCCACGATCTCTCTCTCTATTTTCCAATATGGGACCATACAAGCACATCGGATAATTAGGAGAGTCACAAACATGTAGACCAGACTCACGACAACAGAACAACATGTATTTACAATTTATATTTTTGCCAAGCAATAAAAAACATTTTCCAAGCATTCAGCGCTTCGAAGGAAAGTATTTTGGCTTTATCCTCAACAAAAAACCTCTACATCAAATACGTCCCGAAACGCTTGGAGACTTAATCAATTCGGCACCATCGCGACCCTAGAGTCAGAACTCCGGGCTCACCAAGCCTCCGAAAAATGACTTCGAGGTCATGAGAAGATGTCTTCAAGCGAACTCGATGACTCGGAGACTATCGCCAATCGCCACGCATTGGAAAATCTAAAATTGTAAGACCCTAACGGGCAGCCTCGGCAAAACCAGATCTATTCTCCATAAACTGTAAGACCTCAAAAGGCATGGCAAAACAGTAAGACCTTAACAAGTATGGCAAATTGTAAGACCTCAAAAAGCATGAAAAATCCCGCAATTTAGGCTACACATCGCATTTGTAAGAATCCCTAAAGGGCATACCCTTGGTGTGGATGCCTAAAACTGCTTCTCGGGATCAAAAATGGCCTCGGCCAAATTCACACGACTACGGTAGAAACGGTCGCAACATCCCAAAAAAACAAATCGAGGATGCTCGATTGTTGCTAAAAAATGAGTCCTGGCCACATCGGCTCCAAAATTGCAAAAACGTCGATCTACTCGACCTACGAGCTATGAACCTTCCGAGGTGCTTGAAACATCGCCGACTATGACTTGAAATTGAGGTTCTTTTAGAACCGGCACCGGGTCAGGCAAAATAATCAATAAGACCTTAATGAGAGGAAACAAATCCTACAAAAAGCTTCCAGGCCTCACATTAAACAGCATATGTGCCATTGTCGGTGGCTTAAAAAATTGACAACTTGAGGATTAAAGTGAGCTCGAATCGTAACCCGATTCGGAGACCGGATCCAAAATAGTTAACCCAAGCAAAGCCTCCGGGCCTCATATCAAAAGGTCCCTATGACCGAACATCGTAAGTGCCATTCTTGCTGGCCAAGAAAAGCCTCCGGGCCTCATATAAAAAGGTCTCTATGACCGAACAACGTAAATACCATTGTCGCGGGATAAGCATTCCTCTGAGCCTAATACTACAAGGTCTCAATAACCAAGCAACAGGAAGGCCACCACCATTAGCCGAGAGCTCAAATGGGATATAAGGGTCGATTACGGCTCAAGTCGCAATGACACTCGGAGACTGGATCAGAAAATCATAATACTCCCAAGGGCATAACATCGATGCCATTATCTCCAATCGGAACCTCCAAAAAGATTAGAGAGTTAATTACAGCTCGAGTCACATTGCGACTCGAAGACTGGACCCGAAAAATTGCCAAATGCCTAAGGGAAGAAAGTAAAAATCAATACCGCCAGCCCAAATGGGCTCAAAGGTAAGTTAAGCTCGAGTCGGATCCCGACTCGGAGACTGAAACTGAGGGCAATTCAGCCATAAAAGGCCTAAAGACACGGCCCAAATGATGCCATCAACGGTCGAGACAAATCTCCAGGCCGCGCGCCCGCAGAATCGCTTTGGTCCAGGAGCACAAAGGGTCATCACCCTCCGCTTATAAAGATAGAAAAAAGCCGGAAGGCCAATCAAATCTCGATCCGTAACGTAACTCGAGGACTAGTTCCACAAACCATTCTACGCGATCTAGTGCAACGACAGAAAAAAGGTACAAAAGGAATAATGCTTTAAAATTCTTCTTATATTACATACGAAAGAAAATATTCTCCACCTACATGCACGCCCTGTGTACGCCAGAAACCAGGTTACAAAATGATAGAATCTATAATTTATGCCGAAGGGCTGCAGCCCGTCAAGATCGCCCTCTACAACGTCCACAAGGAGTGACCGAGCGTCACCCTTGTCTGCCCTTGCTTGAGCCAATTCCTCCGAGAGGATAAAGCTTCTCGCTCCAAACTCCTCAAATACTTCTCTCCGGGATCAGCAACGAATATATTCATTGATCCTCTTTTCACGATCAAGGGATTGCCTCAACTCGGATTGAGCGTCAGCAGCCTCCTTTGTGCAAATCGCCATCTCATGATCAACACTAGTTCGGCTTAATTCCGCTTACGCGCCTCGATTATCTCGACCCTGACCTTCAAAATATCAGACTCGAGTCACTCGATCATATCCGCCTGAACTTTTGCGTTATCACGGGTCAGGTTAAGCTGGACCTCGAAAGCAGGGATCCTAGCTGAGACACTCATCTACTCCAAAGCTTGAATCCGCACTTGGGCCCTTAGCTCATCGCAAGCGGCCCTGACATTGTTCACGTTTCCTTTAAGGTACTCCAATTCCTCTGTCTTTTTGTGCAACTGATATGGCAAGAAGAAATTAGCCTCAAAATTAGAAAGATTTGAAGAATGCACTACAGGAAGTTACCTGCTCCACCAAATAACTCTCATAGTTTGAGCCCCGATACGCCTCATATCGCCAATGCTGCAGCTCAACTTCCTTCTCCTTGCAAAGAAGCCTAAGGGATTCTCCCTCATCCAGAATCCTTTGGAACTAGGCCCTTTGACGAAACAACTCAGACTTAAGCCAATCACAGGCATGTGCAGTAAAGATTCAATGAGAAGAGGAAAATGTGGGATATGAGAAAGTTATGCACAAACTCACCGAAAAGTAAAGACGACATATCTCCTCCAGATCAGAACATGCTCCTGCTAATATTGCTCCCGCGACCCCAGAAGAACTGGCCCCGGTCATAACGAGCTCGCTCAAAGGAGCCACTCGCCGGGAAATAGGCACCCCGGGGATAGCCGACTCGGGTGATGCCTCGTCCTTAGAAACATGAGCCCGGCCAGTGCCACTAGAAGCTCCTTCGCATGATGGGTCCCCGACCCTCTTGCTGCTACCATCTCTCGGCTCAGAGGCTGATGAATCTAACTCCTCTTCGGGAAAGTGCTACCTCACCTCGAGAAATCTCCCGACATCTACAAAAAAATGTGAATCCAGCATAGAGGAGATAGGGAAATATCACCTCGAGTACATATCAGCAGGGGAAATCAACATACAAACATACCTTGATGGTCCACTCCCTACCTGATGCGAGACATAGCTCGCCACCTGCATTCATCGCAAGATGAATAGGTCACCAACCTCTGAACCCAGCCGGGCAAATCGTGAACTGTGCCTGGTGCCCACAAAGTTGCTGCAACAAAGGGAATAATACTGACTACTTAGCCGATTTTCACTATGAACAAAATTGAAGGAACGACAAGGCGCCTCACTTACATGTGTAATTCCACCCTTCGAGGAACGGAAGAAACTCCATAGGGATGATATCGGTCGTCCCGACTCAGACAAACCAACTGGCCCACCCTCAATCTCCACCTTCATCATCGTCAACAACGAAGGGCGTGGGCGAGCAATCCCTCAAGGTTAGCAGTGCTTAATGGTGGAAAGGCCAATACAGCCTGATGATATGGTCAAGCGTGAACTCGAGTCCGACCTTCTCTGCAAAAATTCTCATAATCAGCACTGTATTCTGCGCCAGGGTAACTCGTTACTTCAAGCAAAAGTTGAGCACGACCTTATCAAGAGGGCCAAATGCAAAAGGGTACAAGTACACTGTAACGACCCGACCGGTCGTTTTGAGCTCTAGCATGCCGTTCAACAGTTGGAAGTCATGAATAGATTCATTTAAGGTATATTGACTTGTGCGTATGGTTAGAGTTGAATTTCGGGAATTTCGGTGTCAAATTGGAAAGAAAATTTTCATTGTGGTAGCCTTAAGTTGAAGAAAATTGCTAAGATTGGAATTTTAAGTAAACGATCTCGGAATCGAGATCTAAAAGTTCCAGCAGATTCGTATGATGATTTCGGACTTGGGCGTATGTCCGGATTTAGTTTTGGATAACCCGTGAGCATTTCGGCGTATATTGTGGAAGTTAGTTTTTTTGAAGAATTTCATAAATTTGGGTTGGAAGGCATTTCAGTGTTATAGATGTCCGTTTGGGATTCCGAGTCTAGGAATAGTTCCGTATGGTAATTCTGGAGTTGGGAGCGCGATCGGAAGTGAATTCGGATGTCCGGAGGTCATTTTGAAGTCATTTGGCTAAATATAGAAATTTGAAGGTTTTTGAGAAAATTCGACCGGAAGTGGAAATTTTGATATCGGGGTCGGAATGCGATTTCGAAAGTTGGGGAAAGTCCGTAATGTCGAATGTGACTTGTGTGCAAAATTTGAAGTCATTGCGGAATGATTTTGGTAAGGTTTGAGACACTTAGTCTCTTTTAAGGAAGCTTAAGTTGGAAAAGTCAATCGGATATTGACTTATGTGTTAGAGGGCTCGAAATGCGAATTTTATGGTTTGAATAGCTTCGTTAGGTGATTTGGGACTTAGGAGCGTGTCCGGAATATTTTTGTGATGACAGGTGTAGAATTAAGCTTGAATTGGCAAAGTTAGTATTTTGGCGAATTCCGGTTGATAGGTGAGATTTTGATCTGAGAGTCGGAATGGAATTCCGAGAGTTGCTGTAGCTTCGTTATGTCATTTTGGACTTGTCTGCAAAATTTGAGGTCATTCGGACTAGTTTTGATGTGTTTCGGCATCGGATATGAAAGTTAGAAGTTTCAAAGTTCATAGGCTTGGATCCGAGGTGAATTTAGTATTTCTGCGTTATTTTTGGTGATTCGAAGAAACAATTGAGTTTGTGTCATATTATGGGACTTGTTAGTATACTTTGTTGGGATCCCATGAGGCTCAGATAAGTTTTGGAAGAGTTTTTAGAAGATTTTTGCCGTTTTGAGCATAAGCATGAAATGATTTAGTTCTAGAGATCCAAATTTGATTTCGAGACTTCCGGAATTTTGATAATAAATTATAGGATTGATCTGGAAATTTTGGTTTAATTTCATCAAGTCGCGATTGGGTTTTTGACGCGAAATGTGAGTTAATTGTTTAACGAGTAAAATGAGTATCGAACTGGGCAAATGAGCTCCGAATTGAGTTTTGATTGAAGGGTTGCGTTCGTATTATTATTTGTGACTCATAGGAACAAGAATCATCTAATTCCGAGTTCGTATGACGGATTTAGAGCCATTTTAGTGAAACAAAAGCTGCTGCAATTTTCTTGGCAATTTTTGCATTTTTCGTACGTGTGAACAATATCCTTGTACAGTACCCGTGTACAGTATACATGAACAGTAGCTGTGTACAGTACCGTGTACAGTATACATGAACAGTACCCGTGAATAGTGCGTGTGAATAGTGACGTGAACAGTGCCTGTGAACAGTGACGTGAATAGTGCATGTGAACAGTGATGTGAATAGTAACGGACAGAATGTTAAGTTCTAAAAATGGAAATTTTCCATTTTTGACAATTTGGAGCTCGGATAAGGCGATTTTTCGAGGGATTTTTGGAGAGAACAACTGGGTAAGTGTTCTTAACTCAATTTTGGTTGTATAACTTTAATCTATTACGAGTTTTGGCGTTTAATCTGAGAATTTTGTTTAAAAAGTGTACAAAATTGTCTTGGATAGAATCACGGATTTGAGGGTCGAAATGTTGTGGGAATTGGATAATTTTTGTATGGTTAGACTCGTGGCGAAATAAGGAATCCGTTGATGTTAATTTTGTAATTTTTCGAGACGTGGGCCCGGGGCTCGGGTTTTGCCAAATCCGTGAATTTTGATATTTTTCAATTGTTTTCGATTGGGTATTATCTCTTTAGTATAATGCAACATATTCTTTGTAAATTTGGACAAATTCGTCACGCGAGGAAGCAAATTCGAAAGGCAAGGGCATCGCGGAGTAGTCCTTTGGCCGTCTTGAGGTAGGTAATACTTGTAAATGATGTCCTGAGGGTTTGAAACCCCGGATTTGCACATCATAGTGCTATATTGTGGTGACTTGCATGCCATGTATGAGCGTGGGGTAGAGCACCATTGGGGATTGTGACTTGGTCCGTCCCGGTTGTTGATTTTACCGCATATTTGATAAAGGATTATTGATTTTTATCATGATTTGGGCTTATTGCCAAACTTGGGCCTTGTGCCAATTATTTGAAATCTTTTGTGAATTTACATCACTATTTTTCCTCGCGAATTGAAATATTATTGAATTCAGTCCAATTGAATTATATTATTT
>MU775352.1:78987-92432 GCA_026770625.1 Nicotiana glauca | reverse complement strand
TGAGGAGGCTTTCAGGCCTCGAGTGTTATGTGAGGAGGCTTCCAGGCCTCGAGTGTGATGTGTGAAGGCTTTCAGGCCTATTGATATTGCGCTTGGGCTGTAGGAGCCCCTCCGGAGTCTGTACACACCCCCCGTGAGAGCAGGGTACCTAGCTGAGTTGGGAGTGGGCCCGAGAGGCCGATGTTGTGTTTTTGTGAGTTGGGAGTTAGTCCAAAAGGCTGATGTTGTGTGTTTTGTGAGTTGGGAGTGGGTCCGAGAGGCCGATGTTGTGTTTTGGTGAGTTGGGAGGGAGCCCGTGGGGCTGATATTGTGCTGAGAGTTTGTTTTGGAGCCCGAGGGGCAAGTTTCTGAANGGATGTGAAAGTTAGAAGTTTCAAAGTTCATAGGCTTGGATCCGAGGTGAATTTAGTATTTCTGCGTTGTTTTTGGCGATTCGAAGAAACAATTGGGTTTGTGTCATATTATGGGACTTGTTAGTATACTTTGTTGGGATTCCATGAGGCTCAGATAAGTTTTGGAAGAGTTTTTGGAAGATTTTTGCTGTTTTGAGCATAAGCATGAAATAATTTAGTTCTAGAGATCCAAATTTGATTTCGAGACTTCCGAAGTTTTGATAATAAATTGTAGGACTGATCTGGAAATTTTGGTTTAATTTCATCAAGTCGCGATTGGGTTTTTGACGCGAAATGTGAGTTAATTGTTTAACGAGTAAAATGAGTATCGAACTGAGCAAATGAGCTCTGAATTGAGTTTCGATTGAAGGGTTGCGTTCGTATTATTATTTGTGACTCATAGGAACAAGAATCATCTAATTCCGAGTTCGTATGATGGATTTAGAGCCATTTTAGTGAAATAAAAGCTGCTGCAATTTTCTGGGCAATTTTTGCATTTTTCGTACGTGTGAACAATATCCTTGTACAGTACCCGTGTACAGTATAAATGAACAGTAGCTGTGTACAGTATCGTGTACAGTATACATGAACAGTACCCGTGAATAGTGCGTGTGAATAGTGACGTGAACAGTGCCTGTGAACAGTTACGTGAACAGTGCCTGTGAACAGTGACGTGAATAGTGCATGTGAACAGTGATGTGAATAGTAACAGACAGAATGTTAAGTTCTAAAAATGAAAATTTTCCATTTTTGACGATTTGGAGCTCGGATAAGGCGATTTTTCGAGGGATTTTTGGAGAGAACAACAGAGTAAGTGTTCTTAACTCAATTTTGGTTGTATAACTTGAATCTATTACGAGTTTTGGCGTTTAATCTGAGAATTTTGTTTAAAAAGTGTACAAAACTCTCTTGGATAGAATCACGGATTTGAGGGTCGAAATGTTGTGGGAATTAGATAATTTTTGTATGGTTAGACTCGTGGCGAAATAAGGAATCCGTTGATGTTAATTTTATAATTTTTCGAGACGTGGGCCCGGGGCTCGGGTTTTGCCAAATCCGTGAATTTTGATATTTTTCGATTGTTTTCGATTGGGTATTATCTCTTTAGTATAATGCAACATATTCGTTGTAAATTTGGACAAATTCGTCAAGCGAGGAAGCAAATTCGAAAGGCAAGGGCATCGCGGAGTAGTCTTTTGGCCGTCTTGAGGTAGGTAATACTTGTAAATGATGTCTTGAGGGTTTGAAACCCCGGATTTGCACATCATAGTGCTATATTGTGGTGACTTGCACGCCAGGTATGAGCGTGGGGTAGAGAACCGTTGGGGATTGTGACTTGGTCTGTCCCGGTTGTTGATTTTACCGCATATTTGATAAAGGATTATTGATTTTTATCATGATTTGGGCTTATTGCCAAACTTGGGCCTTGTGCCAATTATTTGAAATCTTTTGTGAATTTACATCACTATTTTTCCTCGCGAATAGAAATATTATTGAATTCAGTCCAATTGAATTATACTATTTCATGAACTCGGCTACATTTATACTCAACTCGAGATTTAATGATATTTGAAATGTTGTTGAGCCGAGCACTATTGTTTTACTGATGCCCAAGAGGCTGATGAATATTTTCTGGACTGATTGAGGCCGAGGGCCATCTGTGAGGATATGCTGAGTGATATGAGGAGGCTTTCAGGCCTCGAGTGTTATGTGAGGAGGCTTCCAGGCCTCGAGTGTGATGTGTGAAGGCTTTCAGGCCTATTGATATTGCGCTTGGGCTGTAGGAGCCCCTCCGGAGTCTGTACACACCCCCAGTGAGCGCAGGGTACCCAGGTGAGTTGGGAGTGGGCCCGAGAGGCCGATGTTGTGTTTTGTGAGTTGGGAGTGAGCCCGAGAGGCTGATGTTGTGTGTTGGTGAGTTGGGAGTGAGCCCGTGGGGCTGATACTGTACTGAGAGTTTGATATGGAGCCCGAGGGGCAAGTTTCTGATTATTCCTTACTTGTTGAAATTAATTGTCTTCACTGTTTTAAAAGAGATTTATCCGATACTACACGGTTTATTGTATAATTGATTTTACTGCTTGAGATAGTGTTAATTGTGCCTTTATGAGATTTCATGCTTTCGGTCATTATTTATTCTTATTACTCACTGAGTTGGAGTACTCACTTTACTCCCTGCACCTCGTGTGCAGATGCAGGTATTGATCACCCGATAGCGGAATATTAGCTGATTGAAGGTATTACTATTGTAGCTGAGCAGGGTGACCGCCAGCGTTCGTGGCACCGAACATTGTCTTTAGAATTTCAGAATTTAATTTTGTATATTATTGGCCCTGTAGTTGTGTTCAGGTTTTCTTTAGATGCTCGTGACTTGTGACACCCCGGTCGGGTTATGTTAAGTTGTATATACTTATTCATTTATGTTTAATAATTGTTAAAGAGACAATTTGGGTTAGTTGGCTGGCCTCGTCTTCACGAGAGGCGCCATCACGACCGGGTTAGGAAATTGGGTCGTGACATACACGCTCAAGAACCCATCTGTAGAGTCTGAGATGCCTTCACGTGGGGAGATCACCCACAGTGCCATCCCCTCGCTCCACCCACAGTATCGCCTCGCCATATCCAGGTATTCCTCTCTCATCAAGGACGTCATCTCTAGAGTGAAGCTCTTAGGCTCTCCAACACTGGGAATGACATTCCCCGCGCTTTGACTTAACGGTTCCGAAGTGGTCGCCACAACTGAAGCAGAACTAACAAAATAGAGCAAAGAAGAACGGATCCTTTTCTTACTTTAGAAGATAGGGAGCTCTATGCCGAAATGGACAGCTGCCCAAAAATAGTGAAGTCTCACAAAAAGGCCGAAGCTAGCCCTCTTATATACAAAAAGTAGCGGCAAAGTTACCTACCAGATCTAAGAACCATGAAGCCAACGGCCTCGATATGGGTCGGTGAGTCAACACTCGGCCCAGGAAATATCCTCCAATGGACGACCAAGCTCAAGGATCCACGCTCCAGGTAGTGTTTCACATTTGGAGCCTCCGTCCACCAAGAAGTAGGGTTGCGATAAGCTCCAGGGCACCGATGGTAGATGCTAGGCGTGCGCTCGGGATCACAATTCCCTCCCTGGAGGAGAAAACCCGAAGAAGCTCTAATCTCAAAAGCTCTACGAGGCCCCAAAGAAATGCCCCGCACACAGGCAAACTCCTCGAACGAAAGCCAACCTTGCACTCTTCGAAAGAGTTATCCACATCAAAATCATCAGGGCCCACCAAGGCACCCAGGGATCACCTCTATTCGAAGTTTCATTCCAAAAGGCCCAACATTCGATAGAAGATCTCCAAACGAACCAGCAGGCCCCGACAACTCGAGCCTATCCGATCGCTCCTGCATCAAGCCAAATGAACGACAAAAAAGAAAGCAGGAAAGAGCTTTGCCAATCAGTTGGGGACAAAAACAAGCTACAATGGCCTACAAGTAGTAGGAGGCTTTTAAAAACCCCGAAAGGCATGAAAGAAAACAAGCGCCAAAGGAAAAGCAGAAATCTATCTCATACGACCCAAAAGGACCATATGTGCCCAGATCAATAAGGTCTCCGGGGTATCCGAAGATGACCTACATCTGGAGTAGTGCCCGCAGAGGCCCCGCAACCCAACGCGCAATCTCTGAATAACTCGGGAGACCCTTGCGAGCACAAGCCCATCAAATCGACCCAAAGTTATCCCAAGGGACGACAATGGGATCGGAACGAGCCCCTATCAATCAGCAAAAAATCAAAGCAAACACTCACGTCCAAGATTAATATCAGCAATCAGTGACACAAAGGAATACGTTTGAAGAGCCTCGAAAGGCATGAAAGCATAAGGAAATAGAGTAAACTCGAGAGCAGAGGTCAACAAAGTTCATTTCTTATTTATGAAGTTTACAAAGTACAAGATTCCCCAAGGGGTCACAACGTTCGATTACAAAGTCATGGAAGGTCATTACATACAAGGTATAAGGGCTTACAAGAATCTACGCCTAAATCTGAGGAGCGAAAGGATGTACATGTGATGAAACCAGGGCGCTCGGCCCGCCCTCTAGAGTTCATCTCCAGTATCAGCATACTCGGGCGCCCCACCCTCGTGTACGTATCCTCGAGGGTGAATCCTTCAACCTCCACCTCCCATAGGTTCCCAGCTCAATCCCTTAAGATATTTCCATCGGGGAAGATGCAGGGAAGGAAAAGAAGGGGATGCGGAGGAGGTAGAGAAAAGAGATATGGACTGCCAGAGCCGAAGCTTGAAAATTCGGCTGCCCTATCTCAACAACCAGTGGTGCCACTTTATCCTTTGGGTAAGAAGAGCCCAAAGAATGAAGTGCCACACCAGGACCAGGTAGAAGAGTGAGCTGCGGTGCATAATTCGAACAATCATCTAAGCAAAGGTGAAACAAACTCTCCATCCATCGCCATCTCTAGCCAACAACAGCAGCAATGACCAAAGTATATATCTACGATCAATAAAGGTAGACCCCGGTAGAAGGCCTCGATGTTGACCGGAAGATCCCCTCCAAACAGCCTCAAGGTAGAAAGCTCCCATCATGGTAATCAAAAATAAAAGAAGATGATGGGAAGGAAGAAGCAAAACATACCAGCATAAATGTTGAGATGAAAGATGTAATTCCACAAAACGCCCTCATTTATAGGGGGAAACAACACGGTCATCGATGCCCTAAAAGATTGACCGACGAGTGTAATTACTATGTGCTCGAAAAAATAAAGCAACAACAGCACTTTTGCCTCGAGGAGCGGAAATGACAAGACATCGAGCAGGGATCTATGAGACACGCCAATAGTTACAAAATATTACGTCGTGATCTAAATCACCATTATAGCATCGCCAAAGGGAGCTCGAGGAGTCAAGTGTCGGAATCATTTCCCATCACTTCAACATGAGAAATGTGGAGACTATCTGTGCGCGGTACAAATCAGAAGACTTGATTTTTGCTATTAAGACAAATTGGGAAGCCTCCTTCGAGATCCTGAGAATGGAAGGCTACGATCAAGTTCTCAGCCTCGGGGCTCATCAAGGTCCGAATTAAAGGAAGTAGGGCCTGAGGTCAGGGTGAGAGAAGATGTCTCCGAAGCACATGGCTACACCTGACGGGGCTGGTCTATCTGTAACCTACTGAGATGACGTATGATAGGTCTCACCCCATCTTGTAAGGAATTGGTGTTGTTGCACTTCTCCAATAAGCAATAATATATCGCTCTATCTCTTTCTTCTAAGTTAACTGTGTTTGTTCGACCCCGATGTCATCATATCATTTTAGTGTTCTTTGTTTGTTCTTCGTCATTTAGCTAAAGATTGACGGTATAAAGCCTTGTATGCACATAGTTATCTGTTAACCCCTTCCCGACTACCTTCGATAAGATTACCTTCGATAGGCCTGAGGTAGGTTCGAGGCCTGGCCCCGAGTTATCTATTGGCTTGTCCTAAGCCCGAGAACATCCCTTACTTGTTCGATTATTGCTTTGGCTAGCTCGATTTTTACTGTTCTACTCCAATTTTAGCACTAATCATCCTTCCAAACTAGCTCGGGAATATATCACATATTTTTAGAATCTTATTTATAAATTTAATTGTTGTTACCATTTTCACGGTAAACAATGGGGTTGTTGTTGGTTGTTTTGTGGAGTTACTATGTCGAAGGGAGTTGTCCAGGGAATGAAAATGGGGTTCATGTTATTGATCTCCCCTGGGGGGAGAATGGGAGATCCTCTAGGACTTATTGGGACTGGATAGGGTTGAAGTGGAGTGGGAGACTCTATTGATTCCTTATGGCTTGGGCTTGACTGAGGTTTAGAGAGGGGGCTAGTAGGTGGAGAATGTTGTTCATCCACACGTGATTGAAATAATTGTTCATCGCCATATTCATTCCGTCGAAAACTAGTTTAGCTAGGAAATGAGAGTTTTGTAGAACTATGATAGTTTCTTGACCATTGATAACCATGTTAAATGTTATTGCATGACCCATGAGGGCTTGCTCCACCCATGAAAGGGGTTGATGATCCTGTGGTAGTGGTGGTTGTATGAAGAAGATCTGGTTGCTTGTTGCTTGAATTTGGGGTAGAGGAGCGTTGGACATGTTTAGGGCTCTTTGGTGTCATAGTATTTGTACCAAACGATAACGTCTTCTTTGAGTGATTGGGATCCTTGGCATTATCAATGGGAAGGGTAGGGTTTATATGAGTATTATGAGGGTAGAGATCTAGATTATTGTTGTGAGTAGTCGAGATGAATGGATAGGCAGTATTGATATCTATATTGATATTTTTTAGGTTACGTGAGGCAGTGGTATTAGAGTCATTCTGCTTAGATTCTGTTAGGGAAACGTGGTCTCGTTCATTGGCCATTTGGGACTAGGAGGGTAGTTCTTTGGCCACGTGTTTGGGTGATGAAGGTGGGGAATTAGAGCCCATGCAGTTAGATAATATAGCATTAGTGGTGGAGTTAGTTATATTAGAGGAATTGGGGGTAGTTGTATGTGACATACAATTAGGTTTAAGAGGGTTTAGGGCATCATTAGTAGTAGAGGAGTAATTATGGTATTGCATGTGATTTAATTAGTTAATTTTTGGGTCTGTCATGTGGACGTTTATTGGCTCATTGACTGCCATGTCAATTGCCATGCATGAATTGTCGTTATTTCCTTGACTCCTAGTGAATTCATTGGTGGTAACAAGCGGATTGTCCAATGCATCAAAGGAGTTTCTTGTATCAATTGTATTATCATTTTGATTAGTATTACTAGCGTGTAAAAAAAGGAGTAGCAGTGTTCCCATCGAGATTAATATTTCTAGATAGAGGGGGCAGAGAAGGCTTACCTAGGATGGGAAGTAAATGAATAATTGCCTTACCAGTATTGGCTGGTTGTGATTTTGGCTTGTACACAGTCTTTTTCTTCTTGGGTAAAGAGACAGTGTTCCAGATATCCTCTTTGGGCAGTGGAGATCCATTTTGCATGCCATGAATTGGAGTGTCTAAAGTTTTAGATTGGCTAGTGGCACTTTCTCCTTCTGAAATGGGAGGTTTGCTTCTTTGTTTCATGTAATTACATGAGGCCATTTAATGCCCTAGTCTACCACAATTCTTCCATAGGAAATTGACTCCTTCATAATGAGTTTCTTATTTGTGTGGTCCAACGTAAACAATTGGTGTAACTGGAACCTCCAGTGGGACTTCAATACATAGTCTAGCATAATGACCCCTTAAGGTAGAAGAGGTGCATGCATCAATTTTTAAAAGTTTACCAATCTTGTTTCCAACTTTTGTGGGGATTTGGCCATCGTAAAATTCCGTTGGCAATTGTGGTAAACATATCCAAATAGCAGCTAGTGAGATCTTAGCTTTTGAGGCAATAAAGTTTGGTACCCATTTTTGGACAGGTAGGAAATGTCCAAAGATGAACCAAGGACCTTGGTGAAGAACTTTTAGCATGATATCTTCATTACTAAACTTTGTAATATAAAAATCAGATCCTAGGTCAGTGAGTGGAGAATTTTCTTTTAGTTTCCATAGATCCTGAATTTTCTTTTTGAGTAGTTGATGTTGGATTCTCATTCCTTGTAGTTTTATAATCGTTGATAATTTCCATGGAGAGTAAATGTGATGTAGATCATTCGGAGATAGATGAATCAGATGGTCATCATTTGAGTAGGGTATAGTATTTGTGAGACCATTGGAGGGTGGTGGATGAGACTGGTTATGTGAATCAATGATCATGTATATATCCCCATCTTGAATTCCATCAATTAATTTGTCCTTGAAACTTTGGTTTGAAGGTGTAGGAGTTGTTGATCATTGCATTTGATTAATGTCAGGAGGCTTAGGAGGAATGAGGTTAGTGGATTTTTCATAGTTTGAGATTGTAGTGAGAAGGTAGAGGTTCTCTCTCTTCAAAATGAGTAGATTCCAAATGCATGTATTTCGGTCCTTTAAGCTAGAAGTCCTTATATATGTTCTTGTTTTTGTTTCTAGTACTATTTATTTTTCAACTTAATTTGTGTAATAAAAGGCTAAAAGGTGACCAATCAGTTCTCTAGAAGAAAACAACTACACTGTATATATGATTAGCCTATTACTTAACTATAAATATTGAAGGAAATAAAAAATGAAACCAGTTTAGGAGATTTACATTTATGAGTGTCATTTCTCAATTTTCATTCTTATTTTATTTTGTTGCGATAACTTGGTGCGCGTGTTGGTTGATTTGTGATTATATATTGTTTGAGTAACATGTCTTAGTTTTCATCTAAATTGTTTTAATTAGTTTTTATTTCAATTTTGATGTATGTAGTATTGGTTCTTGAAAAATGCTTTTAATTGGGAACATGGAAAATTTGGAGTTGTTTCTTTCATAGCAAGGAATAAGAATGGGCCATAGGTGGGCCTGGAACTATAAGGAATTTAGGCCAAGTAATAGATCATGTTAGCTAGCTTATTTTCCCGAATAATATCTTGTTCATAAATTTGGCCTTAGAACAATCTCAAAAGATTAGAAAAAATAATTAAATGTGCTAGCTGCTTTAGACGCAATTAACAAATAAATTATCGTGATTATGCGTACGGTTCCCGTGACATAGTTATGATGCCTAATTCCAAAATTCGGGTGTGCATTTCATGTGACCCGATCATAACAACTTTGAACAATAATAAAATAAACATGTCGCAAACCGCGGGTGCATTTTATGTAGCGTGGTTTGCGGTGTGTTCCAAAATGGCAAGTGTACGACAATCGTAACTTGTTCAAGAAATAATTCCATAAATCCTAAAAGCGTTTTAAAATAATTAAAAGCAGTTATGAAGTTAAAAATGCACAATAGGTTTAAACTATGTAATTAATCAGATAATTTGGTCAATTATTAATTGTTAAGCGACCGTGCTAAAACCACAGAATCCGGGAATGCCTAACACCTTCTCCGGGGTTAACAGAATTCCTTACCCGAATTTCTGTGTTCGCAGACCATAAATAAGAGTCAACTTCCTCGATTCGGGATTTTAAACCGGTGACTTGAGACACCATAAATTATCCCAAGTGGCGATTCTAAATTTAATATAAATAATGTCATCTCGATTGTCACTTTAATTGGAAAAACTCACTTATACCCCTGTCGAGGTAGTAAAATGGAGGTCTGACTGCTCTGGCAAATCTGCTGGGGACAAGAACCCAGAACTTCTGGTTCAAGGTTCAGAATTCGAGCTTAGAATAACTATTGTAGTTGGCTTTTATTTATTATTTGATTTTATATGTTTGAGCCTAATGTGCTCCATCCCAGTACTCCATCCACAATGCCCAAAGTCATACCTCAACTTCCCAGTACTCCATCCACAATGCACCACCATATGCTCTACATCTATGGACCCGCAATGGCCTGCACCATGTCCGCAAATATCTTACCCGTATCCTCAAGCATATCAACCACCTACCCGCAAAAGGTTCCAATCAAGGCCAGGGTACAAAATAAAAAGGCGACAAGAAAAAGAAAAAACTTTCACTCGTATTGGAGAATCATATGCCAGTCTATTTCAAAGGTTGAGGAAATTGGACATGTTGAAGCCAATTCAGATAAAAATGTCAAACCCTCTTCCAAAGAATTTTGATTATTCAAAGGTACGCATATTGCTCTAATGCCCGGGTCATAGCATAGAAAGGTGTTGGCATATGAAAAGAGCAGTCCATAAGCTCATTGATACAGGTGACATTGTCGTGCAAAATCCAGATGCATTAGACACTAGCCAAAGTCCATTTCATGTTCATAATGAGATGCATATGGTGGGTATGATTTGTGTTAAAAAGGAATATGAGAAATCTTCTGAGATCCTCGGAGGGCCACTTGCTGAAAATCTTTCAGCGCTATCAGTCTCGGTTCCGGAAGTTGATCTTAAGAACGAGCCAGCAAAAGGGACTCAAAGGCAATTTGCTAATGTCAATGTGATGAAGACTTGTGAAGGTCCTAGTACCGTTGATGCAGAACTCAGTGGCCAAGATGTTGAGCTTGGTGATTAGAAATATGCTCCTTTCTTGGCTAGCCAGGGAGGAATCTTGGTGGTTTATTTTGTTGTCATTTCTACTATCCAGTTTATTTCAGGGTTGTAATCCGGATATTGTCTTGTGGCTCAAACCCTTCTATCCTTTTATTTTTCCTAGTTTGTTTAGTCGTTATAGCTCGTTTAGCGTTATCTAGGTTTGTTCCAGGGTTGTATGCCCAGTTTAGTTTGCTTGTTTAGTTATTCAAACCCTTTCACCATATGTTTAATGCAATTTTTTGTTTTCTATTATTTCTAGTCATTTTTTGTTTAGTTTCCTTTTCCTTTTACAGTTCTTTTTATGTTGACTCTAGTGACATGGCATGCACGCGCAATTCTCAGCCTGGCCTTAAAAGTTAGTTTAATCATGAAATAATGAAACAAGTTTTGAAGATGACAAGGACATTTGAGGGAAATAAGTAAAGATTTGGATATTTTGAGATCATTTAAAGCCTGAATTATGTTAAACTGGAATACCACTGGCTGCTGGAAGAGCTCAATGAACAGGGTGACTCGTATAACCCATACTATGACGACCTACATCTGGGGCATGAGTACCAGAATAATGGCCCGACTCTCGAGACCTCTTGGCCTCCCTCTCCTCTCTCTCCCTAGCATGCATACCCTCAATCCTCCTAACAATGCTTACTACCTGCTGATAAGAAATATCCATCTCCAACTCACGAGCCATGCTAGACCTGATGCTAGGAATAAGCCCCTTAATAAACCGACGAACTCTCTCGCGAACAGTAGAAACCAAGGCTAGTGCAGGTCTAGCAAAACTAGTGTAATAGATAGCATACTCTGATACATCATAGAACCCTAGAAAAAATGCTCAAACTCTATGCCATGCATCTCTGAGGCTCTGAGGAACAAACTCTCTCAGGAGCAGATCTGAAAATTGGGTCCAAGTCAGTGAAGCAGCCTCTAACTCATAGGTACGCCACCACTCATAGGTGGCTCCTCGAAGCTGAAAAGTAGTGAAGGAAACCCCGCTCGATATTGATGTACACATGGTACTGAGAATGCGGTAGAACTCCTCCAGAAATCCCAAGGCATCATCTAATGCTAACCCACTAAATACAGGAGGATCATACTCCTTGAACCTCTCATGTTTCCACAGCTCATCCTCTAAAGTCACTGCCCTATCCTCGGCCTGACCTGGGACTACAGGTTGTACATGAATAATCTCTGGTACCTGATCAACATGCACTCGCTGCTCAGGAGTGCGTGCAGCGGGAGTGTGTTGTCACGACCCTAGTTCACCAATTATGAACACGTCATGACGGCACCTAGTCTTCGCGACCAGGTAAGCCTAACACCTTACGGAAGTAATAACAATTGCGAAATTTATAATAAATTCTAAATAACATGAATAATGTATACAGTTGCCGCCTGACGCATACACTTTAATACCAAACATTGAAGTAACCTCCAAGACCCGGAAACCTACAGGCAACACAGGCTATGAGAAATCTAACACTGCTCTAGTCACCAGAATAGTCTAATACAAAGAAGGATCGAAATAACATCTAATAACTAGGGGTAAAATGAGAAGGAGACTTTGCGGATCTGCGGACGTAGCAGATGCATACCTCAAGTCCCCAATACGCTCCCTGACAGCTACTGATGGTATGCCTGCTCAGAAGCACCTGGATCTGCACATGAAAAAAAAAACATGCGCAGAGGAGGCGTGAGTACACCACATCGGTACTCAGTAAGTGCCACGCCTAACCTCGATTGGGTAGTGACGAGGAAAGGTTAGGGCCCTACCNATAGTACTGCAAGACCAAACAGAAACACAGAGTAAATACAGCAAAGTTACAAGAATACCGACGAGGGTCTTCCAGGATACCGTCCTGCAGCCCTTTTTTCTCAACTGTCCAATGGAACTTCCCGGGATACCATCCCGTAGTCCAAATCTGTTATCAATATCAAAGAATCTTCTGGGATACCGTCCCGTAATCCAATCATAAAGTGCAGGGGGATCTCCCGGGATACCGTCCCGTAGTCCCAAAAATAAAAGTGCAGGGGGATCTCCCGGGATACCGTACCGTAGTCCCAAAATAAACAAACAAGGGGGAACTCCCGGAATCCCGCATCCGTAGTCCCAATGTAAATGTGCAACCAACATCAGAAAAATATTCAGAAATTTAAGTGCAACAATACAAGGTATCAAGGAATACTGGCCTAACATGCTCCACGTAATCACAGTTAAGACAATTTAAACAAATAGGCAGCTTGGATCAATTAAACATGCTCTTCTACGCTAGCACAGGCTATAAAAGCAAGTAAAGTAAGGCAAATATGAAAGAGAATCCAAATCAAGTAATTAAGTAAAAATCCGGGTTTCAACAATTTGCTCAAGTACGCGCTCGTCACCTCACGTACAAGGCGTTCAATTACCAATTGTCACATCCTAAGGGACGAGTCCCCCACACAAGGTTAGGCAAGCCATTTACCTCGAACCGGTGCGAAAACAACTAGGGAACGATGCCCTTGCCACGAGTATCCGACTCCAAATGGCTCAAATCTATTCAATTAAATTGCATATTGTAAATAATAATTCAAGTAATTTATTCTGCAATTAAATTCTAAGCTAATACGCGAAATTATGTAAAACAACCAAAATACCCCTCGGGCCCCACACCTCGGAACCAGGTAAAATTTACATTTCTAGAAACCTCGCACTCCCACGAGTCTAACCATACCAAATTTATAAAATTCCCATATCATTTTGACCTTCCAATCAGTGATTCTATCCAAGAGGGTTTTCTACCTCCTTTCAATAAAATTCTCAGATTAAACACCAAAACTTGTAATAGATTCGAGTTATATAACCAAAATTGAGTTAAGAATACTTACCCCGTTGTTATCCAAGAAAATCTATCCAAAAATCGCCCAAACCGAGCTCCAAATCGTTAAAAATGGGAAATGGGAACGAAGTCCCATTTCCATAACTTAAACATTCTGTCCAGGCCATTTT
>MU775352.1:38083-77070 GCA_026770625.1 Nicotiana glauca | reverse complement strand
AGTATCGAAGTCTGATGAAAACTAATGAACACAGCGATGTGATAAGACAGATCAACGAAGTATAGTACTGCAAGACCAAACAGAAACACAGAGTAAATACAGCAAAGTTACAAGAATACCGACGAGGGTCTTCCAGGATACCGTCCTGCAGTCCTTTTTTCTCAACTGTCCAATGGAACTTCCCGGGATACTGTCCCGTAGTCCAAATCTCATATCAATATCAAAGAATCTTCCGGGATACCGTCTCGTAATCCAATCATAAAGTGCAAGGGGATCTCCCGGGATACCGTCCCGTAGTCCCAAAAATAAAAGTGCCGGGGGATCTCCCGAGATACCGTCCCGTAGTCCCAAAATAAAAGTGCAGGGGGATTTCCCGGGATACAGTCCCGTAGTCCTAAAATAAACAAACAAGGGGGAACTCCCAGAATCCCGCATCCGTAGTCCCAATGTAAATGCGCAACCAACATCAGAAAAATATTCAGAAATTTAAGTGCAACAATACAAGGTATCAAGGAATACTGGCTTAACATGCTCCACATAATCACAGTTAAGACAATTTAAACAAATAGGTAGCTTGGATCAATTAAACATGCTCTTCTATGCTAGCACAGGCTATAAAAGCAAGTAAAGTAAGGCAAATATGAAAGAGAATCCAAATCAAGTAATTAAGTAAAAATCCGGATTTCAACAATTTGCTCAAGTACGCACTCGTCACCTCAAGTACAAGGCGTTCAATTACCAATTATCACATCCTAAGGGACGAAGTTCCCCACAAAAGGTTAGACAAGCCACTTACCTCGAACCGGTGCGAAAACAACTAGGGAATGATGCCCTTGCCACGAGTATCCGACTCCAAAATGGCTCAAATCTATTCAATTAAATTACATATTGTAAATAATAATTCAAGTAATTTATTCTGCAATTAAATTCTAAGCTAATACGCGAAATTATGTAAAATGACTAAAATACCCCTCGGGCCCCACACCTCGGAACCGGGTAAAATTTATATTTCCAGAAACCTCCCACTCCCACGAGTCTAACCATACCAAATTTATAAAATTCCCATATCATTTCAACCTTCCAATCAGTGATTCTATCCAAGAGGGTTTTCTACCTCCTTTCAATAAAATTCTTAGATTAAACACCAAAACTTGTAATAGATTCGAGTTATATAACCAAAATTGAGTTAAGAACACTTACCCCGTTGTTATCCAAGAAAATCTATCCAAAAATCGCCCAAACCGAGCTCCAAATCGTTAAAAATGGGAAATGGGAACGAAGTCCCATTTCCATAACTTAAACATTCTGTCCAGGCCATTTTCCGCTTCTGCGGTCCAGGGGCCGCTTCTGCGGTCCCGCTTTTGCGGTGGGAATCACCGCTTTTGCGGTCGAACTTAAAAATGCCTGGGTCTACTTTTACGGACTAAAAATCGCACCTGCGGTTCCGCTTACGCGGAAAAAGGACCGCTTTTGCGGTTCTCCTAATATGGCGCCAAAACCGCTTATGCGGTCTTCCTATCGCAGAAGCGATCCCGCTTCTGCGGAACACAGATCCGCTTTTTCGATTCCTGACCAGAACGCCACTTCCGCTTCTGTGGCTTCCTGGCCACTTAAGCGGCTCCGCTTCTGCGGCTCCAAAATCGCAGAAGTGATAATACCATAAGCAGCAGGCCTAAAATCTTCATAAGTCCAAAAATTCCCCGTTTAGCTACCCGAAATCATCCCGAGAACCCCGGGACCTCAAACAAAAGCACCAATACCACCTAATACCTTATTCGAACTTGTACCAATCCTTAAATCACCCAAAACAACGCCGGAAACACGAATTAATCAAAGATTCAAGCCTATGAACTTCAAATTCTAACCAAACACACTTTCGATCAAAAACCTATCCAAACCTTGTCCGAATGATCTGAAATTTTGCACACACCTCCCAAATGACATGACGGAGCTACAGAAACTTCCGTAATTCAAATACGACCCTTGGATCAAAAACTCACTATCGGACCGGAAACTTCAAAAATTCAAACTTCGGCATTTCAACCCTAAAAGAGCTACGGACATCCAAATAACATTCTGAACATGCTCCCAACCCCGAAATCACCTAACGGAGCTAATGAAACCATCGGATTTCTATTCTGAGGTCGTCCTCACACTGTTCCGAATACAAAGCATTTTTCAACTCTTAAGCTCTCATTTAGGTACTAAGTGTCCCAAAACACTTCGAATCCTAGAACCGAGCGTCCCAGCAAACCAAAATAGCAGAAATGAACTTAGGGAAAGTAGTTAATGGGGGTTTGGGGCGTAAATTCCAAAAACGACCGTCCGGTCATTACATGTGTGCTCCTCTCCCGGCCTGGGTCACATTTAAATTATTAAAGTCGCGCCTAAAACGACTAGCGTATCATTATTTTGGGTAAATGTCGAAGGCTTCAATAATTTTGCTGCTTAAGCGTCATGTATTTTATTGAGATGTGAAGCGATAAAATTACATTGTTGCAAAAATTTGTAGCGGGGTAATATGTATGTAAAACGTTACCCGCTTTTCTCCAGTTTGTATTGCACAAATAAATCTACAGTAAGGGGAAGCAATCCTGCCTGAGCCAGAGTGGTGTACATGCCCATTAACTATGCAAGAGTCTCCTAAAGAGCTGGAGTGGTGGTAGTAGTAGGCGTATCAGGTGCCTGGACTCCGGGTGCCCTAACTGCACCACGTGCACATCCTCAGCCTCTACCCCGAGCCTGGCCTCTGACGTCTACAGTAGGCGGCGCGAGTGCCTGATCATCTCGGGTAGCACGTGTCCTCACCATCTGTGAGAGAATAAAAGATAGATTTTAGAATTGTGAAATCAAAATCTCACACGACAAGGAAATCAAATGAAGTGGAATTTTCCTAACATTTACATAGCCTCTCGTAGATAAGTACAAAGATCTCCTTACCAATCAGCGAGTCTCTAATAAACTAGCTTGTGATTCATGACTCCTATGAACCTAGAATCTGATACCAACTTCTCACGATCCCCATTTTCCCTCCGTGAACCATCATGACGGTACCTAGTCTCTACGACTAGGTAAGCCTAAAATGCGGAAGATAAACCAATTTGTGAAGGAAAACAATTTAAAACAGAAATAGTGTAATTGCGTTTAAAAGTGCCGCTCGGCATACACAATATTAACTATCAAAAACTAATACATTTATCCAAAAACCCATGAATCACAAGCTACGAATATAGTAAAAATGAACTCCAGAATGTCTACATCAATAGAAAAGATAGAAGGGTTATCACTACAAGATAGAATGGAAAGGGACTCCTCAGTCTGCGGACGCGGTAGATATACCTCGAAGTCTCTGGAGCAGTTGCCTCACCTCAAGGGTGATAGGGATGATTCGAAGTACCTAGATCTGCACATAAAAAAATGCGCAGAAAGGGCATGAGTACACCACAATTTCTGCGCATGAGTACACCACAACGGTACTCGGTAAGTGCCAAGCCTAACCTCGGTCGAGTAGTGACAAGGAAGGTTAGGGCCCTACTGAGATAAAATAAAAATATAAGGTATGACAGAATAAGATAAGCAATACAATTGAAAGATAACAATAAGAATTTAATATGAGAAAGTAAGGAACTCAATAACTGAAATAGAGGCAGAAACAATCACAAGAAAATACCACTCTCCGCAAGGATAATAACCGGGGATCTCTCAGTATCCCGAGGATCTCTTAGTTCCCTCAATATATGCAAGGGATCTCTTGATATTCCGAGGATCTCTTGGTATCCCCAATATATGCTAGGGATCTCTTGGTATCCCGAGGATCTCTTGGTATCCTCAATATATGTTCTAAGGATCTCTCAGTATCCCCCACCTTAGCTCAAATCATAAATACATGCATGGGATCTCCCGTGATGCCATCCCGTAGTCCCAAAGTAAAACACGTAGCAACAACTCAAGGAATACTCAATAAAGCTCAATTTTGTACCAGGTAAACAGTTAATTTTAACCTAACATGCTTCACATAATACAATTAGGACAGTTTAGGCAAGTAAGAAATTAAGTCAGTTAAGCATGATTTTCCAAGCTAACAACAGACTTAGATTACAAGTAGTATGAAACAGGAAAAAGGGACTCAATTGAAATTACTTAAAGAAAACCTAATTTTCAACAATTAGCTCAAGCACGCACTCGTCACCTCATGTATAAGGCATTTCAATTATCAAATATATCAAATCCTAAGGGAAGGTCCCCCACACAAGGTTAGGCAAGCCACTTACCTCGAATCGGCTCAATAATCAACCCGAGACCACGTTCTTGCCACGAGTACTCGACTCCAAATAGCCCAAATCTATTCAATTCAATTGCATAATGTAAATAACATTTCAAGTAACTGATTCTATAAAGAAATTCTAAGCTAATACGCAAGATTAGGTAAAATAACCAAAATGCCCCTCGGATCCACGTCTCGGGATTGGGTAAAATTTACATTTCCAGAATCCTTACACTCTCACGAGTTCATTCACACCAAAAGTACCAAAATTGGACCTCAAACGGCCCCTCAAATCATCACTCAAAGGTCTCTAATTAATCAAGTCCTAATCCCCAAATTACTAGTGATTTTTCTTCAAATTTCATGCTTATAATGATAAAAATCACTCTAATAACGAGTTTAGGGACCAAAGACCTTATCCCAATGAACTCCTCTAAAAATCTCCCTTGAAAATGCTCCCCAAGGCTTCTTCCCATTTGAAAAGAGGTAAAAATAGCTAAATTTTGCAAAGGCAAGAATTTATATGTTCCTTCCCAGTTATTCCGCTTCCGCTTCTGTGAGGACATGGCGCATCTACGAATTCTCATTAAACTCAGCCTTCCGCACATGCGACCCCACTTACGCAGATGTGGTATTGCTTCTGCTGTATATCTCCTATTTTTGTGGCTCTTGCTGATCATCCCCATTTTCGCTTCTGCGATGTCAATGCCGCTTCTGCGGCTATGCACCTGCGGGACCCAACTGCAGGTGCGGTTATGACAGAAAAGTAGCAGTTGAAGCTGCTCAAGTAACTCCCAAATTCTTCCGTCAACCTTCCGAAACCATCCTGAGGCCCCCGGGACCTCAACCAAAAACACAAACAAGTCTAATACTACTGTCCAAACTTATACCAATCCTTAAAACACCTAAAACAACATCAAAATGACGAATCAACCATGGATTCAAGACGAAGAACTGCAAAACTCTAAAAATGCGCTTTCGATCAAAAAGTCTATCAAACTTCGTTCGAATGACTTGAAATTTTGCACACACAACACATTCAACACTACGAAGCTACTAAAACTTCTGAAATTCCATTCCGACCCGGATCAAAATCTCACTATCGGACCGGAACTTCAAAAAAATTCGACTTTCGGCACTTCAAGCCTAAATTATCTACGTACCTCCAAAACATAATCCGATCACGCCCCTAAGACCGTGATCACTCAATGAAGCTAACAGAACCATTAGAATTCCATTTCGAAGATGTCTTCACACTGTTTTGACTACGGTCAAATTTCCAACACTTAAACTCTCATTTAGGGACTAAGTGTCCCAAAACTCTCCGAAACTCAAAATCGAACATCCGGCAATTCAAAATAGAAGAAATAAATACGGGGAAAGAAGTTAATAGGGGATCAGGGCCTAAATTCTTAAGACGACCGGCTGGGTCGTCACAGCTGAGCGACATCTTAACACTTTTATATTGTTATCTTCGATTTATTAGTTTATATGTAGTTCTTCTAGTTTTTATCTATTGTTTTCCTTTTTCCGAAAATTTGTTAGGCTTACCTAGTTGTAGAGACTAGGTGCTGTCACGATAGTTCATGGAGGGCGAACTCGGGTCGTGACAATCATCTATGCTCAATTTCACAACACAACATGGATGCGGAACTAACAACCAAAAACAATCAGAAAATAACTTCTCTGTTGCGGCATGCAACCTGATCCACACAAGTGTATATATATATATATATATATACCAATACCGTTGTGGTGCACAACCCGATCCCATATACAATATCAATATTTTTTGCAGCATGCAACCCAATCCTAAATATTATATCAATACTGTTGTGGCGTGCAACCCGATCCCAAATATCATATCAATACCGTTGCAGCGTGCAACTCGATCTCAAATATTATAATAATACTACAAACAACTATGGCATATATCACGACGTACGTAAAAGGAACCAAAACGTATAAATGCTCTAAGACAATCCAATATGATAATTGATAGTAAAATAGATAAAGTAAGGCGAATAAATAGGTAAAGTCATAAGACAAGTAAAAGCGAAACTAACATCATATAAGAGCAATAAGCAAGTAAAGGCGGTCAATAAATGAAGACACGGATACATGAAACATATAGCAAATTAAGGCACGTAACAAATGAAAGCATCAATTTAACAAGTGAAGGAAAGTAGCAGTTAAAGCTTCGAACTAGTAATAATATAAAATAAAAGAAAGCATAGTATAAGTACAAACATGCAATTAAGAAGCCCGCTTTGTATGCTTAACCGTCCCCACACAAAATTTAAGTATCAAAGAGGCCAATCAAGTCCTAGTTCCCACAAGTCAAGGTTAACCACGACACTTATCACTTTCCAAAATCAATCAACAATCAACCACGACTTTTCCTTCAGATCAAGACTGCAAGCTAATCGAATCTAGCCAAATATCATTCAAACAATTCAAAACAAACTTTAGAAACAACCCACGAATGAAAAAGGTTCAATTTTTTTATCATATTTGAAAAAGTCAACAACAGTTAACTCCAGGTCTTCATGGTCGAAATTCAAGATTCGGACCAAATGTCAATTTCCTATTCACCCCTAAGCCCAATAATGTAATTTATTTTGAAATCCGATCACAATTCGAGGTCTAAATCTCAATTTTACAAAATTCTTAAATTCTATCCAAAACTCCTAATTTCTACTTTGAAATTCATAGATTTGATGAAGAAATTCATGAAAAAGTAATGTGAATTGATGAAAATAAGTTAGAGTTGCTTGACAATTAATTTGGGAAGAAAAACCTCTCAAAAAATAGCCTCAATGGAGTATAGGATTGAGGAATTGTGTAAATGAGCTAAGTCCCGAAATTTCCCACTTTTTCCAGTTGCAGATGATGCAAATGTGAAACCTTGTTCGCAATTGCGACCATCATAAAAGTGAACCACATATCATAAATATGATCAGTGTCCTAGCCATGCAGTAGTCGAAAATACGACATTCCCTTCGCAATTGCGAAGTCCCCCAACTCTCAATTGCAAACACATGCTTTGTAAAAGCGAAGCAGCTCAGAATTCCCCAGTGTCGCAAAGGTGGCCCATTTTTCATAAATGTGATACACCTATCAGTCGCAAATACGATATCTTCTTTGCAAATGTGAAGTCCTCAGTCCCCAACCCAATTCCGCAAATGCGAGCCTGACTTCGTGTTTGCTAGCATGTCATTGCATTTGCAAGACCTGCAACCCAGCTGCACCAGATAATTCATTGTAACAATTCAACCTGATATGTTGAGATTTAGTATTCAATTCGATGGTTTGATACTTTGAGTAGCTCCATATTATATATTATGAATTGCATGTATGGTTGTTTTTGGTTTTCAAACAGTTCGGGATTGATTTAGAAGAATGATTCTCATTTTAAAAGCTTTAGGTTGGAAGAGTTGATCATGGTTTGACTTTTGGGTAAACAGAGTCAGAATTGGGTTTTAAATGTTCCGATAGGTTCGTATGATTATTTTGGACTCGCGCATATGTTCAGATTTGGTTTCGGAGGTTCCTAAAAAAATTCGACTCTATTTATTGAACGTTGACAATTTGAAGAACTTATGAGTTCATAAGTTTGACCAAGAGTTGACTTTGATCCAATTTGTGTTTAAAGACTTTGGATAGGTCTATATAGTTGAATTCAAATTGTGTGCAAAGTTTAAAAGTAACTCGAAGTGTTTAAGTGTGACTTGGATACTCTTTTCAAAGAATGAGGATTTAACAACTTAAGAGAAATTCTATTTGGTTTGAGCCTCGATTCTTTATGGTGATGTTCCCCTGGGTGTTTTGAGGCTCTAAATAAATTTGGATGATGTATTTGTACTGGTTGGTATGATTGGATGGGGCCCCGATAGAATTTGGTGTGTTTCAGATCATTGGTTGAAAACTAGTTATGTTAAAGATTTGAAGATTTACCATGGCCAATATAGGGTCAAGATTATCTCTTTTCGGTGTTTTGAGTGCGCGAGCAGTTTTGTGGCGTATTTTATGATTGAAATATGTATATGGTTTGTGTCCGAGAGGTTCCGAATGAGTTTTGGATGCTAAAACGATGATTTTCATATTGCTGGTTTTTTTCTAGCGTAAGTATTTACGAAAATGTCATTTACATCCCTAAAATTTTCAGATTGCTTTTAAAACTTCAAAACATCATATCTTCTTCATTTTACTGCCAAATTGGGTGATTCAAGAGGCTATCTTGGGTGTATTCTCACAAGGATCATATCGGGCTTATTAAACGTGAGTATCATCTAGGACCTGATTTGAGTTAGGAAAACTGCTGCATTTTTTTCTTATTTCTAAATTTAGTTAGTTTTTCTCACAAGGTTTTGAAGCTCGGTTTTGGGCGATTTTGGAAGAAATTCTTACTACTTGGATTGTGGTAAGCATTTTTTACTCTGATTTGTTATTATTTCATGATTCCAACCCCAATTTTAGTGTTCGATGAATGATTTGAATTAGAGAAATTAGGGATTTGAGTAAAAACTTTCTAACACATATTAATTGATGATTTGAAGGCCGATTTAGGTCGAAATTGAATAATTTTTGTGTGGTTGTACTCGTATCGGAACGGGTGTTTGGAAATTATGACTTTTTCCTGTTTCGAGGTGCGATCCTGGGGTTGACTTTTTCTGTTAGTTAAAGATCGAATCTTTATTATCCGAAATTATTTTCTATGACTTTTATTTATGATATTAAGTTATTTTGGCTATATTCGAGCCGTCCGAAAGTGGATTTTCTCGGGAAGGGCTTATTAGTAGATTGATTTAGCTTGTTTGAGGTAACTATCTTGCCTAACTTTGTGTGGTGGAACTACTCCTTAGGATTTTGGTTTAATTGTACTATTTAAATTATGTGAAAGACGTGTATATGAGGTGATGAGTGTATATACGACCTTATATGTGAACAATTGACCGGTTTAGACTCTTAGGTTACTTATATCCATTTAATTGAAGTTGATATTTCTTGTCTTATCTTTCATTGTAAAGTTTATTCTTACATGCCTTAGCTAAAGTTTCTATTACATGTTATATTTTTCATTTGTCGAGGTTACTTTTATATGAATGTAGTGGTTGTTGTTATTACATGCTATTTTACCCATTGTTGAGTTATTCTCATACATTTATTTATAGTTACTAGTTCGTGCTATCTCTTTTCTTATCGAGCCTAAGTTATGCATTTGATATGAAGTTGCTATTTAATGGAAATACCTTTATTATTGAGTTATTGAGGTTGTAGTGGTTGAAACTTATCAACACGGTTGTGGTTAAAATTGTTGGTTGTTGGAATATCTTACTTTGTTGAGTTGTTTCTCATTCATTTTATTATTATTGAGATTTTTGTACACATTGTGGTTGAGTTGTGAGCTATGTGTTGTGGTAACCTTGTTATTGTTTGAATTGGTAATGTTATGACATATGGGCACCTGTGGTACGAGTTGATTATTGTGTTATAATATTGATGTGCATGCGGCGGTATAAGCATAGGGGTTAATGTGCATACGGCGACACAAGGTGGGATTTATGTGCATGATGCTAGTAAGGGAATTACTTGAAGCCACACGGCGATATAAGGGGGCTAAAGTGCATGTAGCTATTTCGGGAAAATATTTTCAAAAATATCTAAATGTAAGGCTCACGCTACGATATAAGGAAAGGTTGTGATTTTAAACTGTGAAATGTGGATATGAGGTGTGGTACCTCGGTGTGATTTTGTTGTACATTCTACATTTGAAAGGCTTGTTGAAGTCACGACCCAAAATCTCTCATTAGGAGTAGTGATGACATCCATTCTCTAAGACTAGGTAAGCCTACCACATACTAGGTTAACAACAAGTTTAAACCAATTAACTATTAGACATGAACCAGTAACTTCTATACATAGATAACAACTACCAATAGATGTATAATATTCCAAAAGTAGTAGTACAAGTCACAAGATTTTCTAGAGTAACAAAGATTATCAAATGCATCACTATTAGGAATAGAAATAAATAGTACAAAGAAAAACTCTAAAAGGTGACTCCAAGGCCTGCGAACGCGATGACAGGTATACCTTTATGTATCCACTGCGACTCAAAGTCAACTAACTAATGACCAGCACGCTCTGAGGTACCTGGATCTGCACAAAAATACATAGCAAGCGTAGTGGGAGTACACCACAACAACAGGCAGTTAGTATGAAGATTAACCTCGATGGAATAGTGACGAGGTACAGTCAAGACACCTACTAGACATAATAACCTATACAAATATAGATATAAAGCTAAATGAGGAATGAATATTAATACAAGGCTAAACATGGAAAGAGCAATAATACAACACTAAAAAATGGAAAGTAGAAGCAACAATTAGCAACAAGGAGTAAACAGGTGATAATGCCGCAAGTAATCAGAACGCAATTAAATTACAAGTGAAACCAATTAATCAACCGTTTTTACATAAGGTTTATACAAGAATTACTTCGAGTTACCATACCTCAAAATCAAAAATCACGGGTTCCTAATAACGAACCCTAATCAGTTGGCATTATGTGCCCACATTACTAATCACAGCCGCACGTACAACTCACGTGCTACATGGACAACTCACGTGCCAATGCCATTAATACCCCATATCTGCATAGACAACTCACGTTCCAATAGTAATAATATCTTATATCCGCATGAACAAATCACGTGCCAATAGTACAGCTCACGCACAAATGGCATGTATACAAGAATACGTGTAAGTGATCAGTAACATCAAGGTTCATACTCCTAGACTGATATAAGTGACAAATTATGATGTATGCTTGTGCAAGTGTACTAACACAGCTCAACCAACAGGTACAATCAAAGACACCAAGTAGCACATTGGAAACAACACAACGAAACTTGTAATATGCATGACTCAGACAACAAGGTCACACCACCACACAAATATTATCAATAACAATTCCCTAGGCCATCACAAATCTTCCCCGACATTGCCTCCATTGTCTTGCCACATGCACAATAATAAAATAAATGCCCTCCTTGTCTTGCCACACGCACATAACAATTATCCCACCTTATCTCTCCACATGCGCAAATCCAACATATATAGCATAACTTGTCATGTTGTATGTGCAAATGTCAATAGTAACAGTAGCACAGACAACTCACATGCAAACACCCGACAATTCTCTCAACAATCCCACACGTGCCAAAAATATAATAACACAATATAACAACCTGCACCACACGTGCCCATATACCATAATATTTCCATAACAATATTTCAATACGATAATCACATATAGCCCACGACTCAATAATATCGAGTGCAACAAGAGCAACAATAACATGAGGTATGATAAGTAAATCAACACATGAATGACAACAATACAATGTAACAGAAGAATAATCTCAACAATGAAAGACATAACAGGTAATAATGAGTTCAAGTAAGAGTAGTTCAATAATAAGAGAGATAACAAGTAATATCGACTTCGATTAAGGATAATCAACTACAAAAGAGATAGCATGTAATAATAACTTCAAATAAGGATAATCAACTACGAATAAGGAAACATGTAACAATAACTTCAAATAAGGATAATCAACTACGGAAAGATAACATGTAACAATAACTTCAAATGAGGATAATCATCTACATAAGAGATTAAGGATAATTCCACTACGAAAGAGGCAATCATGAAAATAAAGAGTCAACAATTACAACTAAAACATGTACGAGTATATTTGGTAATAAAAGATAGGACATGAACCAACAACTTCAAATAAGGCATATAAGAGTGAATTTAACAATAGAGGACACAACATGATAGATAAACTTCAATTTAGTGTTGATAAGGACCGTAAGAGTCTAACCGGTCAAATTTCCACATATAAGATCATGTACACACTCGTCACCTCGAGTACAAATCTTTCACGTAGTTCAAATAGTGCAAACAAATCAATCCATGCGGGGTAGTTCCCACATACAAAGTTAGGCAAGATACTTACCTCAAAAGCCTTCAGTCAATACTCAAAATAGCTTTTCATTTACAATTCACCTCTGCTCGACTCAAATCTAACCAAAACTAACTTAATAACATCAAATAATGCAAAATAAATTTATTCCAATAAATAAATCTATGATCTTGGCACAATTCCTCCAAAGTCAACAAAATTTAACCCCGTGCCCACCCGGTCAAAACCCGAGTCCAAGGGTAGATTCTGACTACCCATAATCCCACGAGTCTATATATGTGTTTTGTTTCAATATTCAAATCCAAATTGACTCGCAAAATTCAAATTCTTATTTTTCAAAATATAGACAAAATTTCTCAAAATTTTACTTTGATTCTCACGATTTTGATATTAAAAATCATATAATCATGTAAAATAGTTAAGAATTGATAATATCAATTAACCAATGATTGCATATTAAAATCCCTCTTCACGATCGCCTACTACCGAGTATAGGATTCAAAGATATGAAAATGAGGCTAAAATCTCGTCCTTTAGCATATATGCTCAGCCGCAGGTGTCGCAAATGAGACCTGGTGTTGGAAAATGCAAGCCTCACAAATGCGAAGAATGATTCGCAAAAGCGATACTCCTCATACCCCTGGTTATGATGCAATTGTGATACAAAGTTCGCAAATATGAACAAGGAGCTCACCGCAAAAGCGACCCTAAGATCACAAATACAAAACTGTCCAAGCCCAGTCCCCTTCGCAAGTGCGAGCTAAATGTTCGCAAAAGCTAACCAAGTAGTCCCCATACTTTCTTGAAAAAGAGATGTCCCTCCTCGTAAATGAGAACATAATCTCGCATTTGCGAGATCTGTATCACCTGTTAAAAACCAGCAAAACTAAAACTCCATATGAAACTCAAGAATTTCAGAAAAGATAATCGCGCTTCTGATTCCTATCAAATTAACTCGGAATGAAGCCAAACTTTCCGAACAAGTTCCAAATAATAAAAAGGACCTATTCCGATTCCCAAACCAAAATCTGAACCCGATATCCATAAAGTCAACATAGGATCAAACTTATCAAAATTCTAAGCTTTAAATTGCCAGCTTTCGGCAAAACAATACAAATCAACCTACGGACCTCTGAATTTGATTCTAGGCATACTCCTAAGTCCAGAATCACTATATGAACCTAACAGATCCATCAAAACATAATTTGAGGTCATTTTCACAAGAGTCAAACCTCGGTCAGCGTTTGAAACTTAAACTTCTAAAATGAAAAATATTCTTCCAAAATCATCCCACAATATCCGAAAATAAATCCGACCAAGCACACAAGTTATAATACACCATATGAAGGCAGTGAAGACCTCAAACAGCTGAATAGAATCCTTTAGGCTCAAAATGATCGGTCGGATCATTACAGTTGATTCGAACGATTATTGCTTACTCTTAAATCATCTCACTTGGATTTTGATTATATTTGGTTATTTGTTGTCGTTTTTGTGTTGGAATGACTGTGACTTATTATGTGAGTCATGCATTTTATGTAATTTGATGTGTTTCTTCAATGTGCCAACATGTGCCTCCATGTTACTCGGTGAATTGATTTTCAAGATGAATTTGCTTGTGTGGAGTCATTATATAACGACCTGGTCGGTCATTTTGAGTGTTGTAGCCTCGTTTCCCTATTTACTTCTCCTTTATGCTTATTAGTTACTATGTGACTTTTTTGGGTAGTTGGTTTGGTTCCGTGGATGCTTCGGAATAAGTTGAGACACTTAGTCTTAATGTTGGAAAGCTTAAGTTGAAAAGGATGACCGGATGATGATTATGTGAAAATGAATCCGCAATGGAGTTATGATGGTTCCATTAGCTCCACTGGGTAATTTTAGACTTAGAATTGTGTCCGGATAGTGATGTAGAGGTCCATAGTTGATTTAGGCTTGAAATGGCAAAAGTTGGGAAATTAGAAGTTTTGGAAATTGAACAGTTTGACCGAGGGTTGACTTTGTGGTTGCCGGGCTTGAATTTTGGTTTTAAGAGTTGGATTAAGTTCGTTGTGTCATTTATGACTTGTGTGTAAAATTTGAGTTTAGTTGGACTTGATTTGATAGGTTTCGGCATCGAATGTCGAAATTGGAAGTTCAAAGTTCACTAGGCTTGAATCGATGTGCGATTTGCGATTTTAGCGTTGTTTGATATGATTTGATGCTTAGAGCTAGTTAGTATGATGTTTTAGGACTTGATGGTACGTTTGGTTGAGGTCTCGAGGGCCTCGGGTGGATTCTGGATGGTTAATAGAAGAAAATTTGGACTTGAAGCATTGCTGGAAATTTTGCCTTCTGGTGTGGTCACACCTGTGAGGGGATTGGTTGCATGTGCGATACCGCAGGTGCAGCTGGAGAGGCACATAAGCGAGGTTGGATTAAGCTGGGGATTTTAGTAGGTGCAAAGGGAATTTCCACACCTGCGAGTGCGTAGACACGGAGGAAGCTTTGCAGATGCGAGAGAGGACTTGGTGAGGTAGGTCCGCAGGAGCGGAGGAATACTCACAGAAACGAGGCCATATGTGCGCATTAACGGCCGCAGGTGCAAAGGGCTAGTGTGAATTGTAGCTCCGCAGATGCAGCACTTGGACCGCAAAAGCAAAACCGCAGGTGCGAGTAAATGATCCGGAGAAATGAAGCAGTTGGGTAGAATATTAACTTTGAGGGTTTCCTGATTTTGCTCATTTTGGACTTTGCAAGCTTGGTGTAAGGTGATTTATGAGAGGATATTATAGGGGTTTCTTGAGTTAAGTCACTTGTGATAATTTTTATTCAATAATCTTGTTTCCCCATTGATATTCCCACCTAGTTTGTATGTTGGAATTTTGGAGTTTGAGGCTAGGGATTGGAGAGTTTAATTTGGGGATTTGAGTGGTGATTTGTTATCGGAACTTGGTAAATTTGTTATGGTTAGACTTGTGGTTGAATGGACTTCTAGATTTTGTGACTTTTATTGGATTCCGAGACGTGGGCCCGAGGGTCGACTTTTGAGTTGACTTTTTGTCCTTTGATTATGAATTTAGTGGTTTCTTGTGGGATTGATTCCTTTAGCTTATGTTGATTATATCAAATTGTTTATGTCTATATTCGAGCCATTTTGAGGCTGATTCGCAGGGCAAAGGCTTATTGGCGTAGGGATTTGCATGGTTTAAGGTAAGTAACAACTCTAAACATAGCTCTGAGGGTATGAAACTGCGAATTACTTCTATGTGATTGGCGTTGAGGTAACGCACATACTAGATGACGGGTGTGTGGGAGTTAACAGTGTTAATTATGACTTAGTCGATTTTGTGGGCCTGTGCAGTCACCTTATCTGAATATTATTACAAAGTACTTTATGTGTTGGAGCACCTGAACTGTAAATTTTGTTAGAAATCATGCTTAGGCTATATGTTGGTATTGTTGGGACCCAATAGAGGTTGCATTACGCGTTGAATTTAATTGCTTAATTTGAAATCGTGCACTCGGTCATAGTTATTATTTGCATATCATATCTCAGTCTCTGTTGCTAATCATATATACATTATATCATTGTTGTTTGGGCTTATTATCATGATTCTTGTTAGCCCGAGAGATAGGAGAATGATGACTAAGTGAGACCAGGGCCTGATTATCAGGATATTATGGGATGGGGTTGCACGCCATAACATATTTATTTGATTCCTTGGGATGGAATCGCCTCTCCGGAGTCTACATACCCACGGTGAGCACAAGTACCTACCGAGTGTCGAGCGATTGTGAGGAATGAGTGGTTGTGAGGATGGAGTGATTGTGAGGAATGGGTTGCTGATACTCTAAGAGTATGCACGTGATTTTATCATTGTTTGTACATCAGTTGGCATATATAATTGTCATGTAGTTACTAAGATGTGCCATATCCTGTTTCAATTGAACTGTACCTGTGAAGCTCGTCACTACTTTCAATCCAATCATTAGTCTTATTACTTACTTAGTTGGTTGTACTCACGCTACACCCTGCATTTATGTGCATACCCAGGTGTTTCTGGACACGGTGGGTGCTGGTTATATGAGCAGCTTAGTCATTCGGAGATTTCGTGGTAGTTGCCCAGTATCCGCAGACCTTGACTCTCCTCCCCTATCCTCGGTCTTTTTTGTTTAGTTTCAGTTTTTCATAGAGAGTATTTCAGACGTGTATTGTATAGACATTCATGTACTCAGTGACACCATGGTTTTGGGAATTTCCGTATTGAGTTTTGATCTTCTATCCATTTAATGATAGCTTCAATTATTTAAACCTGTTTTAGCTCATTTTTCATTTAAAAGTGTTGGAAATGTTTTGAGGTGGTTGACTTGCCTAGTACCATGTTAGGCGCCATCACGACAGGCTGAGTTTTGGGTCGTGAAACATTATCTCATACTCTATTGAGTTGTTGGTAATATAAAAGTTTAAAATAAAAGAATTATTAACATATTTTATTTTATGTGACTCTTAAGATAAAATTTATTACCTCACTCGGTGCTTTGCAATTTTTAAATAATTATCACATTTTACTTTAATTGGGTTCTCAAATTAAACTCATTACCCTATTTGAGGTTTTACTTTACGTGAAATTGGTATCATGCCTTACTTTAACAAATTCTATATTTAATTCGTTAACTTATCTAATACTCCCTCCGTTCCAATTTATGTGAATTTATTTGACTGGGTACGGAGTTTAAGAAAAGAAAATGAAGACTTTTGAAATTTTTGGTCCTAAACAAGTCAAAAAATGGTTCAGAGTATTTGTGTAGTTATAAAAGATTCTCATTAAGGGTAGAATTGAAAGTTTAAGTTAAATTATTTCCAAAATTTAGAAAGGGGTCATTCTTTTTGGAGCGGACCAAAAAAGAAATATGTTCATATAAACTGAAACAGAGGGAGTCTTTTTCTTAATTTAAAAACAATTTTTTACTTTACCTTATTGATTTCTAAACTAAACTCATTCAATACTCTATTTTGTATAAATTGTACTTTATTTTACTTTATTTATTTTCTAAAATAAACTCATTATCTCATTTGATGCCTTAATTTATTCAAGATTATTATTAAGCCTTATTGTATTTAAATAAACATCTCGAACATTTTATTTGGCATTTGACAGGGATACAATGTCCATGGTAGCACGTGGACTTTACCATGCGAAGGTGATTGATAATGTGGGCACGAGGTGCCATGAGTGTAAGATTTAGAATTATGACTTATGATCTGTGTTTACGAGGTATGGTGCCTCGAGGTAATTCTCATTGTAAGTCATGTGCTGGGATCGATTTGATTACTTGGATTTTCATCTGTTTTCCTAATTTGTACTCATTCATATTTCATCTGTGTTTTGATTATGTTACTGCTTTGCATGTTTACTTATTGTTTCAATTATGTTTCTGTTATTTCTTTGTTGGCTTTATATTACTAATATTTTGCGATGTTAGCCTTACATTAACGTTCTTTTCATTGGTAGCTTTATGCTAATACCTTGCACAGGTTTTATGTCTTGTGAGTGTCACGAATTATCTCGTGACTACTCCACTATGGTTAGTCTTGATACTTACTGGGTACCACTGTGGTGTACTCATGCTACGCTTCTGTATATTTTTATGCAGATCCAGGTACTTCTAATCGTGTTGGTTCTTGAGAGTTATGTCTTCGTGGTTGGAGGCTTCAAGGTATACCTGCTTGACGTTTGCAGGCCTTGGAGTGACCTTCGGATATTATTTTATTGTTGTTTATCTTCATTTCAGAATAGTATTGTATTTAGAAATTTTGGTGTACGTCGGCAGAGCTTATGACTCTATACTACCACTGGGGATTATATAACATTCTTTCAATTTTCGTCATGTTATCCCATTTATCAGTTTAAGTTTTATATAGTTAAGATGGTTATATCTGTTAGATCTCCTCATGTGTTTGGCTTACCTAGTCTTAGAGACTAGGTACCATCACGATTCCTAAGGTGGGATTTTGGGTCGTGAAAGTTGGTATTAGAGCTCTAGGTTCATAGGTTCTACGAGTCATAAACAAGTTTAGTAGAGTCTTGTGGATTGGTACGGAGACATTTGTACTTATCTTCAAGAGGCTACTGAACTATTAGGAATCTCCACGTCTTTCATTCTTTATCATGCAGAGTTGATTCAACTTGAAATACATATCTTACATTCCCTTGTATCCACTCGTACACCATATTGCAAACTCAATATCATCTATGCACCCGACAGTTTGTGATGTTGTGAATAGGATACGATGAGGGCATTGATGCTCAAACATTGTCTCAACGAGTTGTCCTGATTGAGTACATGGATGTATTGATGGATCTTTCAGTTGTTCAGGTGTGGGGTGCAGCGGGTTCTAGTATCTGGTTAGTGGTGTACGATCTTAGGAAGTTTGTATTATGGATCATCGGATGTTAGGTCCTATGGTTTCACGCCAAGTGGAGGAGTCTACTATTGTTGATCAGATTGCATGGTCATGTGTCAGATCAATTTTGGTCTGAGGTATATATGTGGTATTGAAGGGTTTCTTGAAATTAGGGCTGGTCATATATCAGGTAAAACCGATAACCCGAACCATTAATTTTTTATTGGGTTACCGGTATCGGGTTATTGGGTTAACGGTTTGGTAACAGTTTAGAATTTTTTTACTATTGGGTTATCGATTTGGGCCTCGGTTTTCTAATTTTGTTAATGGATTAACCGATAATCCAATAAGAATTAATAAAATTAAGACTTTGCCCTTAAGTATATACATATTCTAGGGCTTCACTTCATTTTGTCCTATTCTTTCCTAGCCGCACTCTTCCGTTGCTTCATCTTCATTCTTCATATACCTTACTAGTTACTCCTAGCGTAAGTCTTTAGTCTTATACAGTATGCTGAGCTTTGAAAACATGACAATGTTTTCTTGCCTTCTAGGCGTTTTTCATTTCTGGGTTAGTATTGCCCATGCACTGATCCAGGTTTTGTTCTACGGTTTCTTTTTCAGGTTAGGAATTTGACAAACAACATCTAGTTTATCTTGGACTGTTAGAACTATATGTTTGGACTTGTTAATTTTAAGGTGAAATTGCTATTACTTTGTATTATTATTAATGTATTTGGACAACCGTTGTTTAAGAATTAGTACAATTCTAGTTGTGGCCACTGGACAGAACGCAGAAGTGGGTAGTAAACTATATGTGAATTCTTCTCTTTTTTGCTTAACTCCCGTGAATTGTCTTCTCTTTTTTGCTTAACTTTAGATTGAGTTATCTTATCGGGTAAACCGATAACCGAACCGATAATGATCGATAACCGATTAAACGATAACCGATAACCGATAATCGATAACCGATATCTTATCGGTTCGATTATTGGTTTATCAAATTTATAAACCGATAACCGATAATATTCATAACTGAACCGAACCGACCAATTCCCACCCCTACCCGAAATTGTATATGGAAAAAATATAGACTTACATGGGAAAGTATTGAGAATTGCGGTATTTCTGTATCATTATTAATTCTGCATTTCAGGATCAGAGAGGATAGAGAAACAGCCTCAAATTCACAGAATGTCTTTTCAGATTTATTATCTCGGTTGCGGCATTATTGGGTACTTTAAAGGAAACACAACGATTTATGGGCTTTTGGATGATGTGGTTCGTGCTTGGATCTCTTGAGATGTGCTTTGGTTTAGAATCGTAGTGTACCGGTAAGGATAAGTGTTAACTTAAAGGCAAGTCGAGGAGGATTCCAAAAAATTGGTCAGCTTGGTGATGTTGGGTCAGGATAGTAATAAAGGTAATAGGATCCTGTGGTATGGTGATGCATTATCGATGTTTCGTAGTAATACCCTTGGGTTAATACGAGTATGCAAGTCAATATTTTGGGTTATGGTTATGGTTTGATACAACTTGCTTAGACCTATACAAATATGTAGTGAGGGATTCAGGTCTTGTAAGGAATTCTGGATGTTGAAAATTGGGTTCCAAGGTTTATGGGCTAAGATTGAATTAAGGATCTTCAGTTATGTTGTGTTGTCAATCTTATTTGGATTGCGGTGGCGTGGGATAACCCCCGGGTATGTGCATGGTAAGTTTACATAGTATTTTGATGGCTTTGGAACAGCTCTTGGCATGTTCGAGGACGAACACATGTTTAAGTGGGGGAGAATATAATGACCCGACCGATTGTTTTGAGCACTTGCATTCCATTTAGCTATTTAAAAGTCTTGAGTAGCATCATATAATGTATTATGACCTTTGTGAATCGTCAATTTTGGTTTACATGTGATTCGAAATTGGTTTGGAAGAATGAATTTTATTTTTGAACTTTAAGTTGGAAGAGTTAATCAAGTTTGACTTTTGAGTATTTGACCTCGGGATGGAATTTCGATGATTCTGTTAGGTCCGTATGGTTATTTTACACTCAAACGTATGCCTGAATTTGAATTTTGGCATTTCTAGAAGGTTTCGAAATTATTTGGCGAAAATTAGAAATTTGAAAGTTTGGAATGTTCATAAGCTTTATCGGGAGTTAACTATGATGATATTAGGCTAGGATTGTGGTTTTGGGAATTAGAATAGCCTCATTATTCCATTTGGGACTTGTGCGAAAAGTTTGAGTTCATTCCGAGTTGATTTGATATGTTTCGACACGAGTTTTGAAAGTTAAAAGTTCAAAAAAGCATTAAGATCAATTCGAGGTGATTTATGGTTTTGATGTTGTTATGCAGGATTTGAGGTCTCGAGTAAGTCCGTGTTACATTTTGGGATGTGTAGGAATATTCAAAAGAGGTTCCGAGTGGCTCGGGTGAGTTTTGAATGTGCTTCGGCTCATTTTAACTTCATTTTACATAGCTGAAAAGGGGGTCTTGTACTGGAGTTTCCACATCTGCAGAAGAATGGACACAAATATGAGTCCGCATATGCAAACAAGTGGTTGTCGAAGAGGGAAAAGGCTGGGTGAGGAAGGATCGGAAAAGCAGAGTTTTGAGCATATATGCGGAAGCACAGGAGCGGTTGTTTGGAGCGAAGAAGTGAGGTCGTGTGCAAGAGCGGATGATGGCTCCCACCTGAGATGTCGCATAAGCGGATATTGTCCCGCAGGTGCGAAAGGTCGGGATTTCAGTGTACTTCCACAGGAGTGTGTCTTTTTTCACAAAAGCGATGCCGTAGAAGTGACATGTGGTCCGAAAAAGCGAAATGTCTAGGCAGAAGCTTTAAATTCGAGGGTTTGCTCAGTTTATCCCATTTTGATATTTGGAGCTCAATTTTGGGTGATTGTGGAGAGGGATTTCACCACATGGATTAGAGCAAGTGTTCTATACTCACTTTTGATTATATTTCATGAATTTCTTCAATTTTGGCAATTGGATTATGAATTTTAAAGAGATATTTGTGGGTTTTTGTTTAAACTTTTATAAAGTGAATTTTTGAGTTTTAAGCATCGATTTAGAGTCGTATTTGAGTGAAACTAGTTTGGTTGGACTTGTAATTGAATGTGTTGTTGAATTTTATGAATCCTCTCGGGTTATGAGGTGCGGGATCGGGTATGACATTTTGGTTGACTTTGGGCTTTTGATTAAAGATTCCACCTTTATCGATTGATTTTGTTTCCTTTGCCACTCTTTGATGTTCTTGAGTTGCTTTTGGCTAGTTTCAAGCCTTTCAGAGGTCGGTACGGGCTGGATGGAATTTCTAGAGTATTATTTGGCTTCCTCGGTATTGGATTCAGTTTGTTCGAGGTAAGTAACACTTCTAAACTTTATGGTGAGGATATGAATCCCTGAATAGACGTGTTATGTGTTGATGTTGAGGTGACACACATGATAGGTGACATGCGTGTGTGCATGCACCGTATGAATTATGACTCGGTTAATTCTGTGGTACTGAGTAGTTACCTAATCTTGTTTCTATCCGTGAAATTTCCACGTGCTAGAGTAATTGAGCTGTGATCCATATTAGAAACCATGTTTAGGCCTTTTTCTTACTCTTTTGGGACTCACTAAGGTCATTTATGCTATTGAGTTATTCGCTTAAATTAAAATTACATACTCACTCATATTCATTCATTTGCATATCATATCCCAATCTCTGTTATCATTTATTGTTACATCATGTATCATTGTTTGGGCTGATTAGCATGAGATTTGTGAGCCCAAGAGACTGGAGAGATGATGACTAGTGAGGCCGATGGCCTGATTGTGAGTGATTATTATGGGATCGGGCCGCACGTCGCAACAGGCTTTATTGATTCATGAGGGGATTAGGATACATGCCATGTTGTCTTATATTAGCGCTTGGGTAAGATCCGCCCTTCCGAAGTCTGACATACCAAGAGTGAGCGCAGAGTGGAGAGTGC
This sequence comes from Nicotiana glauca, assembly GCA_026770625.1. Taxonomy (NCBI): domain Eukaryota; kingdom Viridiplantae; phylum Streptophyta; class Magnoliopsida; order Solanales; family Solanaceae; genus Nicotiana; species Nicotiana glauca. Next base: position 54,437 of record MU775352.1, on the reverse strand, counting down.
AGAATGCCGAGTGATTGAGTGTACCGAGTGATTGATTGTGAGACAGTGAGATTGAGTACTTTGAGAGTTTTAGTACATGAGTTTATCACTGTGGTATATTACATTTGATGTGCATACTTGGCATGTAGGCATACAGAGGCATTTCCTCATGTCATACTGTATCGTGACATTCATGACTTCTCTTCCACATTGACATGTAGGCATAGAGATGTAATTTTCTCATGGTATCTGATAATGGAACATCTTATGCGTTCCTGAAAATTTTTGGGAAAAATCACAGTTTTTTGACATACTCACATTTTGTTGTTTTCGGTGAAAGATTTGGGTTTTACTGTTATACCTAAAAAACATGCCTATTTTTTGTAACTATGAACGATTTGAGCGTCGTATCTTTGATTATTATTTGTATTGTTTTCATTAAATTGTTGTGAGTTGTTCTTGGCTGTTGGTGTTGGACTATGTCCGTTGTCCAAGTTCGTCACTACTTTTAACCTGAGGTTAGGTTTGTTACTTATTGAGTACATGGGGTCGATGGTACCCATACTATTCTTTTGCACCTTTAATGCAAGTTTTGGAGCTTATATTGTTGTTTATGGCAAAAGCTAGCTATGAAGTTGAACATGCGTTCCGGTTGTAGCTGCCTCTTGTTCATGTAGCTTCAGATTGATAAAAATATGTTTATGTACATTTCAAATATATGATGTATTTTATCATACTAGTTTTGTAAACTCTAAATTTTAGAAGCTCATGATTTGTACTACCAGTCCTTGGGGATTCTTTGTATAAGAATTCAGTTATATTATCATCATTTCTCTTAGTAGATCTCATTTGAAATTGGATTATTGTTAAATTGGCTTACTTAGCAGGTTGGGTTAGGTGCCATCATGACTAGTTGAATTTTGGGTCGTGACACAAGTCAAATCAATGTAGGGACCTCCGAATTTAATTCCAGGCATTTTCCCAAGTCCAAAATCACCATCCGGATCTATCGGAACCATTAAACCTTGATCCATAATCAAATACGCAAAAGTCAAACTTGGTCAACTTTTCTAACTTAAAGCTTCTAAAATGAGAATCATTCATCCGAAACCATCCCGAATCACTCGAAAGTCAAAACCAACAGTGCGTACAAGTCATAATACACCATGTGAAGCTATTTGTGACTTCATACCACCGAATGAAGTGGAACTACTCAAAACGACCGGTCGGATTGTTACATTCTCCCCCACTTCAACATACGTTCATCCTCGAACGTGCCAAGAGTTATTCCAAAAGCATCAAATAATCTTACAAACTCCTCGTGCACATACCTGTGCGTGATCCCACATCATCCTAATCCATATAAACCTTACAACTTAACCTACTTGAAGATATTTACTTTAACCTTAGCTCATAAACCTTGGAGTCAAATTCGCAGTATTTGGAATCCATTACATGAACCGATTCTCACATCTAAATATTGTACAAGTCTGAACACGCCAAATCAAGCCATAGTCATAACCCAAAATTTAATCACATGATATACCACATACTAAGATACTCATAGCAGTAACTTCTTACCATAATAGCTGCTCAATGATAAGCCCAGTTCCGGTAACAAACATTATATCAAATAAAACCTTATTCTAAACCTTCATGCACTTCCAATGATGGATGAAACATGCATAAATTCATAACCACTTATCAGATCAACAAGTCCTGGAGATCTACGCCTGACTAGAACCATAACAAAATATTTAAGTCGGCTAGTGATATTATCCTTCCAACATACCTTAATCAAGTTCGATAACACATTCTAGATAAAATAACCACATCCCATCTAGTGCAAGCTTCTTTACTAACATGGCGCACCGATCGTATTTAGATCCACATACCATTCAATTAGTTCACCAAACAAGCAATAACTAGGAGGTACCCAAATGATGAAAAGAGAATTGAACGAGAGAGATGTCCTGCGGCTCGACAGATACCACTACGAAGTGAAATGCTATGAACCCATCTCACATGGAGGAAAAAAACACATGAAATGATCATATCCTAAAATAACCCCTTTATGATAGGTGACACGAATCAAACACCGGTTCACGTGGAATACCTCGAGGCATGAGTCTCACAATAAATAACCATATGCATAATACTCAACAATAGCGTCGTGTTTGGTGGATTAAGGTCTCTAGTAACTTCATATTGTGTATTATGATGTGTGTGTGTTGTCAGGTTCGATTTTGGAATAATTCGGGATTGATTTGGAAGAATGATTCTTGTTTTTGAAGATTAAGTAGTAAGAGTTGACATAAGTTTGGCTTTTGGGTAGAAAAATTAGGAATGTTGTTTTGATGATTCCAATAGCTTTGTATAGTGATTTTGGACTTAGCAATATGTACGGATTTGGGTTTGGAGGTCCGTATGTTGATTTAATGAATCTTGGCGAAAGATGGAAAGTTAAGGGTTTGGAAGGTTAAGAAATTTGATTAGGAGTTGAATTTTTTTATATCGTGTTTGGATTGAAATTCTGGGAGTTGTTATAGCTCTGTTGTGTCATTTGGGACTTGCATACAAAATTTAAGGTCACTCTGGGTTGATTTCATATGACTCGGTGTGAGTTGTAGAAGTTCAAAGTTCATTAGGCTTAAAATAAGGTGCGATTTGTAGTTTTGATGTTGTTTGTCATGATTTGAGGCCTCAAGTAGGTCTACCTTATGTTATTGAACTTATTGGTATGTTTGGTGGGGTCCCGGGGGCCTCGGGTGTGTTTCAGATGAGATACAAGCGGTTTCTTTATGTTTTAGAGTTGCTTGTTTCTGATGTTTTGCAATTCATTGCGTTTACGTGAGGACGAATGCGATCGCGAAGTGTATCTATGGTGGCAGAGGTTTTACTCATCGTGTTCGCGAGTGGGTCATCGCGTTCACGAATCCTGGGCCAAGATGGTCATCATGTTTCTTATTTTGCGATCGCATAGAGATAGAGCTCGGAGGGAGCTAGGGATTGGGCATCGCGGTCTGGTGAACACGCCCGTATTTGTGTTGGGTAGTTAAGTTGATGGGTCGCATTCGGGGGTTGTTGAACTCGTTTGCGGGCTGCTGAGCGCGTTCACGTAGAGGTAATTTTGGCAGCTTGTGTGTTTTGTTTCGCGATCGCGTAAGAGGTATACCTGGGCAGAATTGTAAGTGCTCTATTTCTGGGGGATTTTGTTATTTTATCACTCTTTGGGTTAGAGAGCTCGATTTTGGGCGATTTTGGAGGGGATTTTCATGCTTTGGATTGGGGTAAGTCTTGATCTGAATTTGATTATATTTTATGATTCCATATTTGTTTAACCATTAAATTAGTCATTTGAATTGGAAAATTTCATGATTTTTGTAAAAACGTTCTAAAAAGTAAAATGATGATTTGAAGGTCGATGGATATCGAAATTGGATAATTTTGGTATGGTCGGACTCATATTGGAATGGATGTTCTTTATTAGTTTTGTCGAGTTACGAGATGTGGGACCAGGGTTGATTTTTTGGGTTGAATTTGTCATCAAATATTTATTATCCAAAATTATTTCCTTTGGTTTTTTATTATATTAAGTTATTTGGATAGATTCGATCCGTCCGGAGGTTGTTTCACACTAGAAAGTCATTTTTGAGTATTGATTTAGCTTCATTGAGGTAAGTACCTTGCCTAATTTTGTGTGGGGGAACTACCCCTTAGGATTTGGCTGATTGTATTATTTGAATTACGTGAAAGACGTGTACGCGAGGTGATGAGTGCATACTTGGGCTTATATGTGAAAATTGACCGATTTAGACTTTTAGTCTTCCTTCATGTATTTATTTGAAATTGTTAGCACATGTTATATATTTTATTTGTCATGTTTACTCTCATGTGACTTATTTGAAGTTGTTAGCATATGTCATATCCTTTACTTGTCAAATTTACTCTTATATGCTTTATTTGAAGTTGTTACCTTTTTTATTGTGATGTGACTTCCGTTATTGTGAAGTTATTCTTAATTACAATTGTTTTTATATAATATCATTTTGTTGTCGGGTTATTCTCATGCATTTAGACGTAGTTGCTAGTTCATGCCATCTCTTTTATTGTTAACTTATGTCATATACTAGAATTGGAAGTTTTCCATTTCAAAGAAATATCTTTATTATTGAGTATATTCTTAAGCAATTATATTTTGTTGGAAAAATTTTCCCCGTTCATTTTGTTGTTATTTAGATTTTGTACACATGGTGTTTGAGCCGTGGGCTATGTGTTGTGGTGATATTGGTACTGTTTTGTTAAGAGGTTGTGGCCTATGGGTACGTGTGGTACGAGTTGATATGTCATATTGTTGTAATGTTAGCTCGTGTGGATTAGTTGTGTGAGTTGATTATTGTTATGCGAAACATAATGATAGAATATTACTATTGTCGTTGTGCGAAGCATAAGGGTTGCATCTCACTATCGATGATCGTGTAGAGTGATATAGGTGGCTAATGATATTTCCAGGGTGGAGTGATACTGGTGGCTATCAGATTGATATGAATGTCTATTATGCTAAATGTCTGTGTGGAGCGATAAGGGTGGCTATTATGATTTTATTATTACGGAGAGATGATGGTGGCTGAGTTAGGGATGATATGTGATGGCCTGGGGGCATTCTGTTAATGATATTCATGTGATGGTATGATTTTCCTTGTGTATGTCATGCACTTTACGTGACTTGTTGTGTTTCTTTCAATGAGCTACTCGATGTATTTGATATTACTTGTTGACTTGGACTGTAATAGTACACTCGTACAAGCATACACCATAGCATGCCACTTATACCAGTTCAGGAGTATGAAACTTGACATACATTGATCATGGCCATATGTTCTTGTATTGTATGCTTTTATTATGATAGTGAGCCTGTGATCATGTCGGGCGGACTATGATAGCGAGCATGTGACCACCAGATGGATTTTTGGTATTAATCATGTGACCCCACCGGGTGAATTCTGAATGTGAGCCCGTAATCATGTTGGGAAGATTGAGATATTGACACATGAGTTATCCGTGTAGTTGTGATTAATAATGTGGGCACAAGGTGTCGTGAGTATATGATTTGTGGTTTGAGACTCGTGACTTGTGTTTATGACATGTGGTATCTTGGAGTAATTCTGTTGTGAAACTTATGTTAGAACAGTTTCAATATTCGATTGTCATTGTTTCCTTAAATGGTTGCACTAGTAGTTAACGGTGTTCAGATTACTTTACGGTTATATCACATGTTTATTCCTTGTTTTCATTTATTGCTTATTGCTTCCATTATTATATTTATACTTATTTACTGCACAGGTTATTATGAGTAGTAGGTATCTTTACTTGTACCTCGTCACTACTCCACCGAGGTTAGTCGTGATACTTATGAGGCACTGATCGTGGTGTACTCATGCTACAATTCTACATATTGTTTTGCAGATCCAGGTATTGGAGATATCGGACTAAGGCAGACTTAGCTTCTTGATCGTGAGGATTCAAGGTAGAATTGCTTGATCGTCGTAGTCCCTTGAAGCCTTTCCCTTCTTAATGAAATGTTAATTTGTTATTAGAACATTATTGTATTTTCTTCCTATGTATTCATCTAGAGCTCCTGACTATATATTACATAGTCTTGATAGGTTGTTATGATTATTTTTGTGTACGCTTGTTTCTCCTTTATTTTGATATTTATATTAAACTCTATTTTAATATATCATTGTTAAACTGACTTAATTGTTATAAGTAATTCTCTTACATAGTCTTAGAGACTAGGTTCCATAACGACATCTAAGTCATTTTGGGTCGTGACAAGTTCGTATTAGAACTCTAGGTTCATAGGTTCTACGAGTCACGAGAAAGTTTAGTAGAGTCCTGTGGATCGGTACATAGGCGTCTGTACTTTTCTCCAGAAGGCTATGGAACTATTAGGAAAATCCAACTTCTTTCATTCCTATCATGCGGGTTTGTTGATTTTGGAGTTTGAGCCTTTGTATTTCTATTCTCTCATAGATGGTGACAACATGCACTACTGGACCAGCCAAGCAGACACACACACCCCCTATTAGAGTTGCGAGAGGCCGGGGTCGTGGCAGAGGACGAGGAGGGGCTGATTAGCGCAGTTCCTGAGCATGTTTGGTACATTGGCTCAGGCGTGATTAATATCCATTGCACCAACTACTTTATAGATTAGAGGAGGATTTCAGACTCCCACCACCCGTACACTAGATAAGTAGGCTCATATTGGTCATACTCCGAGTGTGGTGCCGGTATAACCTGTAATTCCGGTTTAGCATAAGGTGAGGTCATGTGCATTAGAGGAGGAGTAAAAGAGGCTTGAGAGATTCAAGAAGTATTGTCCACCTACTTTCAATGGAACAACTACTGAGGATGTATAGGGTTTTCTAGAGAAGTGTCATTGTATTCTCCGCACCATGGGTATTGTGGAGGAGAGAGAAGTTTCTTTTACATTTCAGCTGTCGAGAGCGGCATATCAGTGCTGGCAGGCTTATGAGGAGGGTAGGACAGCTGATGCAGCTATGTAATGACCTGACCAGTCATTTTGAGAGTTATAGCCAGTTTCCTCATTTACTACTCATTTTTTGCTTTATAGTTGTTACGACTTACTCGGTTAGTCGGTTTGGGTCCCAAAGGATTTCAGAATGAATTGAGATACTTAGTCTAATAGTTGCAAGCTTAAGTTGAAATGGTTGACCGTATGTTGATTTATGTGTAAACGACTCTGAAATGGAATTTTGATGGTTCTGTTAGCTCTGTTGTGTGATTTTACACTTAGGAGCATGCCCAGATTGTGATTTGGAGATCTGTAGTTGAATAAGACTTGAAACGGCAAAAGTTGGATTTTTGGAAAGTTTTTTTGGAAGTGGAATTTTTGATATTAGGATCGGATCTCGATTTCGGAAGTTGGAGTAGGTCCGTAATGTAATTTGTGATTTGTGTACAAAATTTGAGGTCAATCGGACGTGATTTGATATGTTTCGGCATCGTTTGTAGAAACTAGAAGTTCAAAGTTCAATAGGCTTAAATCTATATGCGATTCATGTTTTTGATGTTGTTTGAGGTGATTTGAGGGTTCGACTAAGTTCGTATCATGTTTTAAGACTTATTGGTATGTTTGGTTGAGGTCCCGAGGGATTCGGGGCGATTTTGGATGGTTAACGGATCAAAAGTTGAAGTTGAGTGATTGTTGAAGGTGAACTCTGCTGGTGTAATCGCACCTGCAGAGCATTGTTCGTAGGTGCGAGCTGAGGAGAGAAGATACGGCCAGGCTTGGGATGGACTGTTGTCGCAGGAGCGGAGTGATGGGTGCAGAAGTAGACGTTTGCGTAGGTACGATGGGCGGTTCAGTACCTGCAATTGTAAATGCGGGGGAGAGTACAGCAGAAGCAGAGGCCCAGCTCCAGTGGTTCACTGCAGAAGTGGAATTTTTCTCCCTTCTGCGACACCGCGGATGCACTTAAGTGTCCGTAATAGCGAAAGTGCTGGACAGAAAGTTAAATACAAGGGTTTGCGATTTTGGCTTCATTTGAAACATTTTGAGCTCGGGTTTAGCGATTTTTGAGATGATTTTCAAAGGGATTGTTGAGGTCAGTCCGTTGCTCTCGTTGTTGATTAATAATCTTGTCTTCCCATTGATTTTCCCACCAAGTTGGTGTGTATTTAAGGTGTAAATTGGGGAGTGAGCCTAGGGGTTTGGAAAGTTTGATTTGGGGATTTAGCTGACGATTTAGTGTCAGATTTTGATAAATTTGGTATGGTTAGACTCGTTGTTGGATGGACTTTCGGGTTTTGTGACTTTTGTAGGATTTCAAGACGTGGACCCAAGGACCGGCTTGAGTCAATATTTTATTTATTAATAACTTCATATTGTCTTGGAGAATTGATTCCTTTAGCCCGTGTTGATTGTATCATACTGTTTGTGGTTAGATTCGGGACATTCGGAGGCCAATTTTCGAGGCAAATGTGTGTTGGATAGAGATTTGATCGGATTGAGGTATGTAACAAATCTATATCCGGTTCTAAGGATATGAAACTCCGTATTTGTGTCTTGTGACTGGTTTGGAGGTGACTCGCATGCTAGGTGACGGCCGTGTGAGCGTGCACCATAGGAATTGTGACTTGGTCCATTCCGTTGAACCGTGAAGTTGAATAACCTATTATTAGTTGTATGATCTCCATGTGTTATATAAATTTTTCTACAAATCATGTTAGAAATAATGTTTAGGCACTGTGTTTGTCACGCCCCAAAATCCGAGGAGTGCGACCGGTGCTCAACCGAGTAAACCCGACTGAGCAAGCCTGTTAGATTTCATTCTACCCGGCCTAGTTCATGAATAACGAGGGAATGTTATCCCTTTTAATCTAAACACTAAAAAATTATCAAGTACAAACTTTTCTAGTCTGGACCCCCAACATTAACCACCACCCACAAACAGTCTACGGAGCCTCTAAGTACAATAGAAGAGAATTAGGGAAATGCCAGCAAAAATGCTCCGGCTATACCTCAAAACATGATGAGAAGTGAACAAAAGATACATGACATGACCCCGAGATAGAGTGGGGATCACCAAGTATGCTAGTAAGAGAATACTGCTATCACTGACTGATGTCGCTCACTGTGGAACAGCCTGTATCATAAAACGATACAGCGCCATCGGCAAAAGGGACGTTAGTGCCATCGAATAACACTAGTATGTAAGGCTAAAAGTCATCTTTCAAAATAGAATGTTCATATAAGCAAAAACAACACATAGAAGAAGCAAGTTGCAATCCATAATATCCAAATAACTAATTGAAACATAACGACTTTCAAGTAAGAAAATAGTATATATACACATATATTTGGTTGGGAGATCACTAGCACCGATATTACCACCGTCTTTGTTAACATAGAGTCCGATCACGCCCGATCGGCTAGGACATCTCCCAACGGAACAATGTGGTTTGACATCATGATGCGAAAGAAAGTTGTCACAAGAATAGTACTACCATGTGCACAACATGGAGTTTGATCTCCACCCGATCAGCTAGGCCGCCTTCCCACATATGCCGTGTGGGTTGGCTTTTTCTTTTCCAATTCACAGGTATTAGTTTCATCCCACTTTGAGGGAAATAGTCAAAATTTCACCAATATTTCAATTTCATCCCAAGACACACTCCACTCCTACACCGGCACGTGTAGTTTCAGGTGTGGGCCTTATGACCCACCCATCCTCGGTATTGGTAATGATACTCCCAAAAACATTTTTGATTTGATTTAATATTGCACACAATTATAGTATAAATACAAGTATACAAATATAACATATATGCAACCATGCTTACTTCAATACCTTTCATATTTTATAGTTTTTATTAATATTCTCAGTCTCTCTCGATAACAGTATCTCTTTGGCCCTTTGGGCCTTTCACAAGGTTCAACTTTCTCATGGCACGAAGGTCGCATATGGTTTTCCACATTTTCATCTCCTTTATTTCCAAGGATCGCCAACCAATATCAATGTACCAAAAATTTCAAAAATTACGTGTATATATATATATATATATATATATATATTCGAGTTCAATAGTAATAGAATCATCAAACACAAAGGATTCTTCCCAAGGAGGGACATGTCAACCAACAATCGAAATACACACTGGAATTATAAGCAAGCAATCACCTAAGTTATCCTTAAATTATTCTTTTCCCATTTTAACAATTGTACAATTTCAACATCGGAATGTTTAAGGACTCGCATTGTAATGTATGTATTTAAAAAGGCAAGGTAATATCTATAACAACCACTTATGGGCTTAGTTCGGGTACAAGACCTTTCGGTCATTCTATTTTTGAAGCTAGTTCGTAACAGTTGGGTCGAGGCTTATTTCATAATTTGTTTCACATTTTCCCATTCGATTTATTTCCAAATATCTTTACAGTTTATCAGCAAATAGACACATTCAATCAAGGCATTTAGTACACATAAGAGCAAATAGGGGCATTAAACAAATTGAATTCTTCTCACCCAATTAAGATACTAACCTTCATTTAGAGTGTGACTCAAAGCTATAGCATTATGATGGACAAACCACACTTAAACTCACAAAACAATATGGAATTCACTTCTGATAGAGAAAGTTTATCCTACATACCTCGATTGAGTTTTCCTTAAGTCCTACTGTACTCCGCGACTCTTAGCAACATCAATCTCTTAGGAAGAAGACCTAGGTGCATTTCTTGACAAATCTTCAAGGTCTAAGCAAGGTTTTTTGAGAAATGTTGATGAAGAAATCCTTCTCCCTCTATGACACACTCTCTCTCTCTTTCTCTCTAAATGCATCAGAAAATAGGCCTAAAATGAAGGGTAGTGTGTAATATATCGACATGGGGTCGGGTAAGAAAATTAGAAATTTGGAGCCCCGAAACAGATCTGCGATCGCATAATGGACACGCGGTCCGCCAAATGGACCGCAAAATGCTTCTCTAAAAACTGGACACACTGACTGGGTCGGCGGCAGAAATGCGGTCCGCATTCACATTCTGCTGTCGCATATTGCACCGCAGAACTGCCCTTCACAAAATCCCAAGAAAATTATACGACTACTATGCGGTCCGCATTTTGGTTATGCGATCGCATAATTGACCGCATAGTTGACTTCAAATTTGGCCAACACACTGACTCACTCTGCGGCAGAAATGCGGTCCGCATTCACATTCTGCTGTCGCATATTGCACCGCAGAACTGCCCTTCACAAAATCCCAAGAAAATTGTACGACTACTATGCGGTCCGCATGTTGGTTATGCGATCGCATAATTGACCGCATAGTTGACTTCAAATTTGGCCAACACACTGACTCACTCTGCGGCAGAAATGCGGTCCGTATACTTGATATGCGACCGCATTATTGACCGCAAAATTGCACTTTTCTGGAAAACATAATCTCTTGAATTTTTAATGCCTAGCTTATTCCAAAAGGGTCCGAACCGTATTTCACGAATTTCTAACACATATTCCAAGATTGGCACTACGAGATCTCGGGTTTTTGAGCAAAAATTTTCACGGGGCCTTACAGTGTTGGTACTGTATGGACCCATAGAGGTCGTGTACTTGTTGAATTATTTGATTATTGTTGTCTTGTACTCAACACAGTTTTACTTGTGTATCATAGTTCAGTCTCTTTTGTTCCTGGTTGATCGGGTTGCATATCGTAATGAGCCTTAGGGCTGTATATATGTGGATTGTGTACATATAAATATATATTTAAAGGATGGGGCTGCATACCGCAGCGTGTTTCATTGATTTATGTCATGATTGGCTTGATTTAGTGCTTGGGCTGAAAGAGCCCCTCCGAAGTCTGTACACACCCCCAATGAACGCAGATACCTAGTGAGTGCGAGTGCCAAGTGCTGAGCTAATGAAAAAGACTGAGTGACTTGCTCTGAGAGGATGGTTTTGATTTCATTATTGTTGCACTTAGCTGCCATATAACACTGTCATGAATTTTTCTAAAAGATATTATGTTTTGTTTACTTAAACTTGGCATGAGGTAACCGATTTGACCTAAAATTGTCAAACTTGAAAGCATGGATATTTCCTATGTTAAAATTACTGAAATTGAACTATTATTGTAGAGCTCGTCACTACTTTAAGTTCTTTTTTAGTTTGGTTACTTACTTAGTTGGTTGTACTGACACTCCACCCTACACTTCGTGTGTAGATCCAGTGTTTCTGGACACGGTGGGTGTTGATTTCATCACACAGTTGATCTTCTAGGAGATTCCAAGGTAGTTGCCCGGCGCTTCGCATACCTTATTTCTCCTTCCCTATCCTTTCCGCTTATTGTATTTAGTTTAGGACTATGTTAGACAGTATTTTCTAGACTTGTGATATTTAGATGCTCATGTACTCAGTGATAACCCGATGTTTGGAGTTTCCGCGTTATGTTTTGGATTTTCTATCCTATTCATGAGAAGTTTTACTATTTAAACTGCTTTAAATCCATTTTCTATTAAAAGTGTTGGTGTTAATTCGTAAATGTCGGCTTGCCTAGTACCACGTTGTCAAACCCCCTTTTTCCCTTTGCAGAGAGAAGTCCGGGTTTCGACATTCATGATAGTAATAACTCATTTCCTTTTGGGATTTGGGTATTTGGAGAGTCGCCACCTAATGGATTATGGTGTGTTAGGGCACCTAGAGTGATTAACTCTTAGACTAGTTTGAATTACCAGAGATTTAGGGTAAGGGATCGAAATAACCTTGAGGGGAAGGTGTTAGGCAACACTTGCAGTCCATAACGGTGGGTCCCGACCGAACTTAGAGTTATGTGAATTAGTCCTTTTAACAAATAAATATTTTAAACACACACTTGCAAATAAAGGCACGTTTTTGGTATTTTAAAGCACATGTATGATTCAGGTAATGAAACAAAGGGAAAAGACTTGGACAAGGGTGCTCATATTGAAAGGAAAATAAAATTCATTTAAACAACAAGAATTTGGAAAGAGGGGTCCTAGGTTGGTTAGCCTATAGGATCACCCCACACAATGCCCGGTAATCACTCCTCAATGAGGGGCTACAAGTGATATTAGCGCGTAGTCATAATATTCTTACTATCCAATTCCTTCCCCTTGGTCATAGCCTAAAACGTTCAAGTAACCTTGAAAAATGTCCTATACGTGCACTACCCGCCCCTTCCTCGTGGCCCTGGAGGTATTTTAGGACCTCTACTTCTGGGTAGTTGTAGACTATCCTAAGGTATTTAAAGGATAAAAGTCTAAGCGTCAATCAAAACAATTAGGACTGCACATAAAGAAGGAACAAATAAAGGCTCACATTTTTACCTCCACAAGCAGAACAAATGAATGCACATCTTAAACAATTGTTTTAGGTATTTAATAAAACATAGAACATGATATCTAGGTGAGCAGGAAGTACACAATATTGAGTTAGGACCAAGTTTCGAAGACCTATTAGCTTGCCCATTGATTTTAGACCTGGGAATGTGAGTAGTTTGAAATAGCAAAGCGCAGTTTTATAGTTGTAGGACTTTAATCGCCCTATAGGCTTGCCTAAACGCGTAACAATGACGTCCTAAGAACATGATATATATATTGATTAGGAATGCAGTAAAATAGTAAATTGACAACTTGAGATCCTATAGGCATGCTTTCTAGCAGTATTAATCTAAGGCAGTGTTTGAAAACTTGTTAAAGAGATGGACATATTAATTAATTAAGCCGATTCAGAATATATAAACATAAATTTGAACTGATTTATTTAACTAAACTGGTTTTAAGTTCTATAGTCATGATTTCTGTTAGAGCTGATTTTAAATTCCTATATGCATGATATCTAATTATTAAAAGCCATTTAGATCCTATAGACGTAGTTTCTAATTGTGTGGAAGTAATGCAAATATAACAAATACATTTTAATTAATATGGACCCTATAGGCATGGTATCTACCCAATTTAGCCACAATATATATACTACCCTCCTTTTTTCACTAATCATCCTACTGTTTGTTTACATAATTATTACAGACCAATGAATTGAATAAAACTTACATAAATAGAATAGAAATCAATATATAGGGAGCCTGCAGTAGGGCCAAATGACTTCCAAGACTCCAGTAGCCTCAAACATATTCATATCCAATTCCATCTCAAGGTGTGTCAGATTTCCCTAAGGACCTCAAGGATCCCGGACAGTGCTCACTCTTAGACCTTTTCTTAAACAATAACTGATTTAGGTGTAGTGTGGAAAGGCCAGCTCTGACATGCTAGAGTTCAGAGAGATCTTAAGGATCTCGAGGCAGTACACATGTCAAAGGGGCAAGACCTAGTATTATAAGAGTAAGTGAGAGTGCTTGACATAGTTTTGAAAATAAAAGGTTTTTAGAAACAGGAAATAGTCTGGTAGTAAAAGACAGTTTGTGAAGAGTACCAAAATAACAGACAATCAATTGGTCATGAAAACATCCAGACTAGTCCACATGGGGATAAAGGGATTGCGGAACATAAGAGTCACATTGGGGTACATGGATAGGGTATAAGGGAAACATGTAGTCAACAAAACTGCATAAAACACTTTAGGGTCTTAGAGACTTAGCAGGCTAAACATTTACATTAAGTAGTTGAGACATAGATCATAGTTGTAATACAGGAAGCCTAAAATGTCTTGAACAAGGTTAAACATACAATTTAGACATGCTAGACAAAGAAGTAAGCAGGAAAAAGTGCAGAATATAAAGCATACATTGAACAAGACAGAGTTTAGACATGCAAAGCAAAGAAGTAAGTAGGAATACAAGTTGAATTCATAATTGATGAACTAGTGCAGGAATGAAACATATAGGGTTTGGATTTCAAAACTTAACTAAGGACATAAAAGTTGAAGAAAAGAGTGCAGAATATAAAGCAGATGAAGTTCCAATATCTAGCCTTGGCTTTCAGCCGGCTAGACCAGTGAATATCGCAAGTAGCAGAGGAGAAAAGAAAGCTTTAGAGAGTAAGTGTGCCTTTTTGAACTAATGTTCTCCCTTGAAGTAAGAATATGAGGGAGTTTATACAGTAGTCGAAAGCTTAGAAAAATAAGGTAAGAGATCAATTAAGTAGTAATCAGGGAAGTTCGTGAAATAAATCACACATGCAAATCAGCAAGTCTCACCCTTAATCAAGGGATAATCAAATCAACGGTAAAAGCATGCTAGATATATAAGGGAAAGAATCAAGTAAGGTTCAGGTATAGAGTAGGTAATTAGGGGAAAATGAATAGAAGTTTCATTAAGGTAACAATCAATAAAGATCAGCAAATAACAAGTAAGGCAATGGAACACTAATTAAGGCAAAGGGTTCAATCAAAAATAAGAATCAAAGTTGGTTAAGCAAAAAAAGTTCAAATCAAATTAGGGAATAAGAATTTCAGAATAGTCGAGGAGAAAATCACGTAAAGAGTCACAATTTTAGCAAATAAAATAAGGTAAGAAATGAATAGTCAGGATTCAACACATAATTTTATACAAAAAATAGTCAAATCGACACTGATTCAAGGAGAAAGATATAGGTCTTAACCTGAATAGTCAGGATGAACACAAGCATATGAATCAGTGAAAGGCTGAACTAAGAAATTCAATAGAGGCATATTAGGATAGGAAAATCATGAGAAATCAAAAGAAACAAAGCAAGAACACAATCAATACGCCAATACTCAGAAACCAAACAAAGAATGTCAAAAATTAGGGTTTTAGTACAAGCGAGTTAGGGTTGTAGCAAACTTACAAAATCAGTCAAACACATAAGAAGTAGAATATCAAACACTCATAAATTACCAGGTTTTGAAAAGAGAAATATTCCGGAAACCCTAGTTTGTAGAAAGATGAAAAAACACTCGAAAATCATAAGATTATTGTAAAGAATCACAAGGTTATTGTAAAACTCATATGAAATAAGTCCTAATCATCTCAGATCTAAAAGGTTCAGAAAAAGAAATTGTGGTTTCGAAGAGAACAACACAAAGATGAAGAAACATGCTTAGAAACCCATAGATCAAAGTCGATGTAGGACGATCTTACTCGGAATCACGCTGGAACAACCTGAAACAAGCGATAAAGGTGCCATAGCTGCACGGCAGCTAATCTTGGTCCGTTGAGGACCTTGGAGATCGCAATACCAACATGAAAGAGGATAATAGAGGCTTGGGGGTGGTGAGAAACCACCAGAGATAGCCATAGACGAGTGGCAATTAGGTCCAGTTAGGGTTAAGTTTGAGAGCGTCTAAGAGAAGAGAGGGGTTTCAGGGCGGCGGATGGTGTAGAATGAAAGGGTTTGGGGGGTGTCTTTTGGTTTATTTTAGGTAAGGGGTGTTTGTGGCCGTTGATCGACAGAGAGTAAAGGGTTTTTGGGGCCGGATCAGGCATTAAGGGTTTGGGCTAGGTAGATTTAATTTGAAATTGGGCTGGTATTAGGTTGAAGTAGGGCTAAAATTGAAATAAAAATAGGCCAGTTTTAAATAGCCACTTTTAATAAATACATAATTTATAAAAATGATAAATGATTTCCCAAAAATATTTTCGTTTACTAAAATGATTTAAAATAGTTATTTAACATTTCAAAAATATAAAACACCATTTTATGCTTCAATAATATAATTATACGTTAGTACGACTATTATTGCAAAGATGTGCAATTTAGCCTAAAAATGTAAATGCAATTATAAAAAATGCACTAAAATAGTTAAACAGTTGTGATGGCATAAATAAGAAATAAATTGATTTGGGGCTTTTAGAAATTATAGAAAAATTATAAAAATGTTTATGCATGCTTATAACTACATATGTGCTATATAT
>MU775352.1:11914-37141 GCA_026770625.1 Nicotiana glauca | reverse complement strand
TATATATATATATATATATATATATATATATATATATATATATATATATATATGAGGCAAAATTGGGTATCAATAGCTGCCCCTCTTTACCCGTGAAGGATGAAAGAGTTTTAGGGTAAAGTAATTATGGCCAATTTGGATCGGTCGGGATGTTTCGTAAGACAGAGGCCAGACTCCGGTCTTAAGTTTCCTACATATCCCTGGTCTTAAAGGAATAAGGCCATGTGTAGTTCTGGATTTATTGGCAGAATATACCGATGAAGTCATTGCAAGAACGGACACGAGACGCAGTAGCGACTATGGTTAACGGTTAAGGTTTGAGATAGTTGAAGGAACTGGAGCGAGGTCGCTCCTACTAGGATGGAGGTTTCTTGTTGGTTACCTGCAGATGAAAAGATGCTGCGGGCAAAAATTTAAACATGATGTAGATTCCTTTTGGACCATGAAGGTTGTCTTTGGACGGTTAAGGATGACGTCCTCGGACCATGATGTTCTGGGCTATGAAGCATATGATAAGGTATTCGCGGGGCATGAAATGATGTTCTCGTTCCATGAAGATGGTGCCTCCGAACCATGACGCCTTTGAATAATGATATGCAATTTTGAGGGATTCTCAGGCTATGGCATGCTTTGTTTCAGCTATGAGGATGATGCCTTTTAGGCTATACGTCTTTGGATATATTGGCGAAATTTGAGCCCATGACATGCAATAACATGATGTTAACAATACATGGCTTAGTCTTGTGAAATGGAGGGCAAAGCTTAGCCCGATTAAAAACAAATAGATAGTACTAAAAATAGAGCAATATTTGTGCAGAGAAGGAAGAGTGCATTTGTTTCCTAAAAGAATATGAGGACATTTTCGCATTGTCATATGATGATATGACCAGTTGAGCACGTCCATAGTGGCTCACAAGTTGCCTACGAATCCCATGTGCCCGCTAGTGAAGCAGAAACTCAGAAAGTTCAAACCAGATATGAGCTTGAAAATCAAGGAAGAAGTTACCAAGCAGATCAAAGCCAAAGTTTTCAGGGTGGTTGAGTACCCAACTTGGTTAGGCAACATTGTGCCGGTTCCGAATAAGGATGGGAAAGTCAAGGTATGTGTTGACTATCGAGGTTTAAATAGAGAAAATCCCAAAGACGACTTTCCACTGCCAAACATACACATTTTGATCGACAACTGCGCCAAGCATGAACTCCAATCCTTTGTAGATTGCTTCGTGGGTTATGACCAGATCTGGATGGATGAAGAAAATGCAGAGAAAACAACCTTTACAAGTGAATGTTGATGCGAGTCTCCTTGATGGCCGCGGCGTTCCCCAAATTTACTACTTCAGTTTTGTCCAGATTGGACTTGGGCTTATTCTCAAAGTTTTCCATTTCCCTAACAACTTCCTTGGGTATTTCATCTTCTGAATCACTATTCTCATGTTGTGCTGTCTGTTACATGTCACAATCACCGGTTCATCATGAAAAGTAATAATAACACTGTAGAAAGAAAAAGTGTAAAAATAGCAGTGAACAATAAAGAGCAAATGCATTTGATTAGAACTGGAAAAAACATCCAGACAAGTACGACTCTGGGGTTGACTTTTTGGTTTTCATTTAAGATGGAAGCTTTATTATCCGAAATTGCATCGTATGGCTTTTACTTATAATATTAAGTTATTTTGGCCAGATTCGAGCTGTCCGGAGGTTGTTTTACACGAGAAGGTCATTTTAGAGTATTGATTTAGCTTCCTTGAGGTAAGTTTCTTTCCTAACTTTGTGGGGGGGGGGAGGGGGGGGGGAACTACCCCTTAGGATTTGAGTTGATTGTATTATTTGAATTATCTGAAAGACGTGTACGTGAGATGACGAGTATGTACTCGGGCTTATATGGAATTTGGCCGGTTTAGACTCTTAGGCTTCCTTCATGTATTTAATTGAAATTGTTAGCATATGTTATATCTTTTATCTATCATTTTTACTCTCACATGCGTTATTGAAGTTGTTAGCATATGTTATATCTTTTACTTGATAGGTTTACTCTTATATGCTTTATTTGAAGTTGTTACCTCTCTTATTGTAATGTGACCTCCTTTATTGTTGAGTTATTCTTAATTGAAATTTTAGTTACATGATATCCTATTGTTTTCAAGTTATTTTCATGAATTTAGACATTGTTTCTAGTTCATGCCATCTGTTTCATTCTTAGCTTATGTCATACACTAGAATTAGAAGTTTGTAATTTCATGGAAATACCTTCATTATTGAGTTTATTTCTAAGCAATTAATTTGAAGTATCAGTTATTGAAAGTCATTAACCTGTTTCAGTTGGAGTTATTGTTTAATGGAGTATTGTTCATTTGTTGAGTTACTTTCCCTATTCATTTTGTTGCTATTGATATTTTGTCCACATTGTGTTTGAGCTGTGGGCTATGCGTTGTGGTGATGTTAGCACATGTGAATTTGTTGTGTCAGTTGATTATTGTTATTCGGATCATAAGGGGGCATCTCACTGCTGTCATTATACAGAGCATAAGTCACATCTCACTATTGATAATTGTGCGGAGTGATAAGGGTGACTGATGACATTGTCAAGACGGAGTGATATGGGTGGTTATCAGAGTGATATGGGTTGCTAATGATATTGTCATGGTGGAGTGATATGGGTGGCTATCAAAGTGACACAGGTGGATATTATGTTAAATGGTTGGGCGGAGTGATAAGGGTGGCTATTATGATTTTATTATTATGAAAAGATAACGGCATCTATGTCAGGAATGATATGTGATGGCCTGGGGTTGTTATGTTGATGATATTTGTGTGATGGTGTGATTTTCCTTATGTATGTCATGCACCTTACGTGACTTGTTGTGATACTTTTAGTTAGCTACTCGATGTCTTTGATATTACTTGTTGACTTGAAATGTAACAGTACACTCGCACAAGCATACACTGTAGCATTCCATTTATACCAGCTCAAGAGTATGACACTTGACATTAATTGATAGTGATATTGAGCATATGATCATGTTGGACGGACTGTGATAGTGAGTCTGTGACCATGCCAAGCGGATTTTTGGTAGCGAACATGTGACCGTTCAGGGCGGATTATGATTGTGAGCCCGTAATCATTCCAGGCAGATTGAGATATTGGCATGTTGTCCATGCAGTTGTGATTAATAATGTGGGAACAAGGTGCTGTGAGCATATCATTTGTGGTTTGAGACTCGTGACTTGTGTTTATGAGAGAGGATCTCGGAGTAATTTTGTTGTGAAACTTACCTTAAATGATTGCACTGGTACTTAATAGGGTTCAGATTACATTATGGTTATTTCACATGTTTATTCCTTGTTGTCATTTACTGCTTATTGCTTGCATTATTAGCTTTATACTTAATTACCGCAAAAGTTATTATGAGTAGTAGGTGTCTTGATTTGTACCTCATCATTACTCTACCGAGGTTAATCTTGATACTTATTGGGTACCAACCTAGGTGTATTCATACTATACTTCTGCATATTTTTATGTAGATCCAGGTATTGGAGATATCAAACTCAGGTAGAGTTAGCTTCTTGATCGCGAGGATTCGGGTAGAGCTACTTGGTCGTCGCATTCCCTTGGAGTCATTACCTTTTTATTGTACTATCGATTTGTTATCGAACAATATTGTATTTTATTTTTGAGACATTCCTATTTATTCATCTAGATTCATGACTTTTTATTACCTAGTCTTGGGATGTTGTTCTGATTATTGCCGGGTAGGCTTATGTCACCTTTATTTCGGTATTTATATTAAACTTTATTTTAAAAAATCATTGTTAAACTAGCTTAATTATTGAAAGCGATCGGCTTACCTAGTCTTAGAGACTAGGAGCTATCATGACGTCTAAGCGGGGATATTGGGTTGTGACACACGTCAGGTGCATGACCATAATCATAGAGAAACGGATATCACTATATATATACCACAAACAAGAAGACCATAACAAAGGCGCAATCAACCATTCAGCACCCCAGGATCTATCTCGCTCGAATTCCTCCGCAAAGCCCAAACAGTACCGTATCATATGTAAATAGTCAATAGTCTTACAATCCATCATGGCATAGAAAAGTAATAGATAGAACACATCAGAACACGAATAAGGTCAACTCTAACCGATGACAGTACCAGCTATGATATCTTTTCTAAGTAAATAAATCTGACTCGATGTAGAATACACATCCTCATTAGGCCTATCAGTGGCATCCAATTGAATTCCAATCATTCCCAAAATAGGTAGATAACCTCCCAAAAACCCATGATAACCTATCTATAGCACATACGATCAGCCATCAACCTCTTAACATACCTTTACCATTCACAACCCTGGAACAATCTACCTCCGAGAACCTTCTAAGTCTTCAAATCCTTAGAATACCAGAATCTCTATATTCGATCCCAACTACACTACTCAAATGGATGAACATTAGCGGTCGATCATCCCGACGATTATCGTAATACCAATCAGGTATCTTCAAGTCGAAACACAGTACGCCTTCTAGTGTGCGCACCCTTCTCAGGTGGTATCATAAAATGCTAGCATTATTCTAAATATCCGAAATTGTCCATGCTGTCTAGAACTCATGACCCATCTAGGAAAAAATCATAATACGTAACATGTTCCTTATGCCAATAGCAGACATCTGGCCCAAGCCGTGGTCGACACTATCAAGAACTCTTCGAGACCCGTCCGCACATAACCGAGCCATAAGAACTCAATTTCCCTATTTCAACAAAAGTGACTTGATCCATCAAACCCAATGCTTCCAAAAAATGTTGGTAAAGCATTACACACCCAAAGAACCAATTACCTTCGTTGCTATGATAACCCAACACCACCGAGCTGACCTATTTTGTTGAATCCTCCTCGACTTTTCTTCACATTAACAACTCCCCTTGTCGATACACAGTTATCCTTAATTAAATCTCACCGTAGGAGATCCTAGCACGAACCAAGTCACCTTCAAGCCCATAAATCGCAATATTTCATATGAAGCACCCAATAATGCCTCAACCGAGATACCCACTCTGAAAAGACCTTCTGTGAATCTAAAGTTTATTTTATACCACTTTGATACTAGAATGTATATTTAATAATAATACAGATATACCGCAAGTCCCTGAACTATCCCATGCAAATCTCAAACTTAAGCCATATACAATTCCGGGGAACCCTTCAATACCACATATATACGTACCTCAGACCAAAACTGGTAAAACACATGACCATGTAATCTGATCTTCAGTACTAGACTCCCCTACTTGGTGCGAAGCCATAGGACATAACATATGATGATTCACAATATCGACCTTCATAGCTTGTATAACACCAATCATAAGACACCTCAAATCATATACTAGGCGCATGTCCATTCTCGAGACAGTCAAGCCCATTCCTCAATTAGAATTCCCATACAAAACACATAGTCCCGAATTCCACCTACTATCCTCTCATGACCCTACCACGATCACGATGACTAGGTAACCAATTAACTCTTTCCAAACTCGTACTCACCAACCAAATACCAGAACCCACTGCACCCCTCAATGAACAACTAAAATATTTATCAATAATCCATGGCCCCCTCATAGCCCATCCGCAGCATCACAAACCGTTAGTGTATAGCTGATATTGAGTGCGCAATATCATATGCGAGTGAATGCAAGGGAATTTAAGATATGTGTTTCAAGCTGAATCAATGATGCAGATAAGGAATGAAAGAAGTGAAATTTCCTAATAGTTATGCAGCCTCTCGAAGATAAGTACAAACGTCTCAGTATCGATGCGTAAGACTCTACTACACTTGCTTATGACTCATAGAACCTATGAACCTAGAGCTCTGATACCAACTTTTCACGACCCCAAACTCCCACCTTAGAATGTTGTGATGACACCTAGTCCATACGACTAAGTAAGTCTAACACATGCTGAGTTAATAATAGATTTAAACTATTTAATCATTAAACATAAACCAGTAAATGACATACATAGCTGAAATGTCCAATAGTTGTATATTTTCCAAAACCGGTAGTACGGAGTCATAAGCTCTACTGAAATATACTAGAATCTATAAGTATAATACTGTTTTAAAATAAAGATAGACACTAGTAAAGGTAATATTCGAAGGTTACTCTGAGGCCTGTGAATGTCAAGCAGACATACCTTGAAGTCTCCAGTCGCGCCGGCACAACTCTCAAAACCAACTCGATCAGTAGTACCTGGATCTGCACAAAATATACAAAAGCGTAACATGAAATACACCACAACGACCCAGTAAGTGTCGAGACTAACCTTAGTGGAATAGTGATGAGGTAAGTCGAGACACTCACATGCATAAAACCAATAAAATATATTAACATAAATCTAGCAATGAAAATTTATCAATGCCTGGCTAACATCAAAAAGATTATTAATATAAAACCCACAATAGAATTATAGAAACACAAATAGCTACAAGAAGTAAACGAGTAATAAAGCAGCAATGTAACCAGAACATAGATGAGATATGAATGAACTCAAATAAGGAAATAAATTACAATTAAAGTAATTAAATCATTCCCAACGCATGATTTACAACAAGTTTTACCTTGAGAAACCGCACCTCGTAACCACTAATCATAAACCACAATTTTGAATCTTACACACATGGTACCTCGTGCTCATATTATCAATCACTTTCACATGGCAAAGTCCGCGTGCTATCATGTATATTGTATCTGTGTCAAATAGAAATTAAAATATTGGATAGATTTATTTTTGTCACCATAAGGCATAATAACAATCTTGAATAAAGTAAAGCATCAAATGAGATAATGGGTTTGTTTCAAAAATCAAATAGAGTAAACTAAATTAAAATTTATACAAAATAGAGTATTAAATGAGTTTAGTTTAGAAATCAATAAGGTAAAATAAGATAACGTGTTTTAAACAAAGTAAAACATAAATTAAGTTAACGAATCAAATATAGTATTTTGTTAAGGTAAAACGTGATAACATTTTAAAATAGTAAAGCATCGAGTAAGATAACGAGTTCTATCTTAAGAGACACATGAAATAAAGCATGTAAATAACTCTCTTATTTAAAACAGTTATTTATCAATAACTCAACAAAATATGATATAAGGACTCCATGCAAGTAAATTTATCTTGTCAACCAATCACCAAGTAACAACGGAAGCACAAATTGGCACATTAAAGCAACAAAGCAAATTACATAGAATGCATGACTCACACAAGAAGTCACAGTTATTCCAACACAAGAATAACAACAAATAGCCAATTACAATGAAAATACAAATGGAATGATTTAGGGAAAGACAATACTGTTCAATCAACGAATCGTTCTAACATAGAATGTACAATAAGAATCACAACTGAGGTACCACACCTCATATTCATATTTCACAAGTCACAATCACAATATTTCTTATATTGTCGTGTGAGCCTTGCATATATTCTTGAAAACATTTTTCCTGAAATAGCTTCACGAGCTTTAGCCACCTTATCTCACCGCATGGCTTTAAGTAATTCGCCTATTAGCAACACGCGTATAAATCCCGCCTTATGTTACCGCAAGCCCATCAACCAATATCCTTATACCACCACATGCATATCAATATCACAACACAATAATTAACTCACACCACACATGTCCATATGTCATAATATTCAAAAATCAACAATACCAATGTTATCACAATACATGACTCACGGCTCCACCACAATATGTAAAAAAATTTCAATAATAACAAAAGTGATGAAAAACAACCCAACAAAAGAAAGATATCTCAATAATCAATAACTTCAACCTCAATGGATCAATAGCTTTCACAACCACAACTTCAATAATTCACAATGAAGTAATCTTCTGAAATGGCAAATTCCAATTCAAGTGCATAACACAAACTTAACAATGAAAGAGATCACATGTAATGATGGCATCCAATAAGGATAAACCAACAATAAAATAGGTAACATGTAATGAAAACTTCAAATAAGAATAACGCAACAATAATTGAAGTAACATGACAATAACAGAGGTAACAACTTCAATCAAAACAGATAAGAGTAAACTTAAAAATAAAAGATAGAATATGTACTAACAACTTCGAATAAAGCATGTGAGAGTAACTTAACATGGGAAGATATAACATGATATGGCACTTCAATTAAATGCATGAAGGAAGCCTAAGAGTCTGACCGGTCAAATACCACAAATAAGCCCGTATATGCACTCGTCACCTCGTGTACACATCTTTCACATAATTCATATAATACAATCATTCCAAATTCTATGGAGTAGTTTCCCCTAAACAAAGTTAGGCAAGAATATTTACCTCAATTACGCCAAATCAATACTCAAAATAGCTTTTTCCTTTAAAATTTACCTTCGCTCGGCTCAAATCTAGCTAAAAACGACTTAATAAAATCAAACAATACGAGAGAAACCAATTTCATTTAATAAAGCTATGATCTTTAAACAATTCCTCAAAAGTCAACCCTGAGCCCGCCGGTCAAAACCCAAGTCGAAGGGCAGGTCTCGACTACCCATAGTCCCACGAGTTCATATACGTATGTATTCAAATTCGAGTCCAATTTGACTCTCAAATCTAAAATTTTTAATTTTCAAAGAATCCCTAAGTTTTCCCTTCAAATACCATGATTTTGATATTAAATCTCATATATAATCATGTAATATAATTGAAAAAATTGATAAATATCATTTACCCAATAATTGGGTATGAAACTTTTTCCATCACCGAGTGTAACATGAAGTTAAGTCCTGAAATACAAAACATATAACTAGGTGCAGATGTCGCATTTGCGACAATCACAAATGCAAAAAAAATATCCGCAAAAGCGACCCCTGGGAATCACTGCTAAAGTCGCATTTTCCACCTATTACATCGCAAATGCGAAGAGCATTCCACCCAGCTTCTGTCTCAAAAGCGGCACTTTGCTAGCAAAAGAGCACAACCAGCTATTGTAAAAACGAAGAATTCCTCGCAAATGTGAGGTCTTCCCCAACAACCCTTAGTCGCAATTGCGACGGAACTTCCGCAAATGCGATGATTGCATTGGCAACCGACTCATGGCAATTGCGTTAAGCCAAAATCAACAAAATGAAATGTTACCAAAATAGTCTGAAGCCAATCTGAAACTTACCCAAGCCCTCAGGGCTCCACATCAGGTATCCACACAAGTCTATAAATATCATACAAACTCGCTCGCGCGGTCGAAATACGAAAATAACATCTAGAGCTACAACTGGACACCAAAACACATGAAAATTACAATGAACTTCAAGAATTGCTAGAAATACAACCACACATCCTACTCCTGTCAAACTAACTCCAAATGACGCCAAGCTTTACAGACAAGCTCCAATAGCAAACAGACCTATTCCAAGTTCCGATATCAAAATCCAAATCCGATAGCCATAAATTCAAACCCAGGAAAAATCTAAACGTTTAAATTGCCAACTTTGGGAATAACAAGTCAAATCAACCTAGGGACCTCCGAATTCAATTACAGGCATTCACCCAAGTCCAAAATCACCATCTAGACCTAACGAAACTATCAAAACTCCGATCTGAGGTCAAATACGCAAAAAATCATACTTGGTCAACTCTTCCGACTTAAAGCTTCTAAAATGAGAATCATTTATCCAAAATTATCCCGAACCAATGGAAAATCAAAACCAACGATATGCACTAGTCATAATACACTATGTGAAGCTATTCGTCATAATACGATATGAAATGATGGTAACTTTGTGTAGAAAACTTCAAATTAAATAAAAACTGTTTGAAGTATTAAAAAATAGACTTGATTAAGACAATCATGTATTCGACATACATCACACTAAAAACATCGCAATCACATTGACACAAGTTCATAACATATTTCAAGTCATAATTAAGTCATGTCCGGAGGTGGAAGTAACACAAAATTTGTGTAACGGTATTAGTCCACATCATTTGAGTAAGAGCACGAGTAGTGTGGTACGTATGGGCAACTCATCCAATTAGTTCAAGTCCACAAGCCTTTTTGTGGATGAAGTCATGTTACGCACGAGGCATTGCATGCTCTCCTATACGCTATAGCTACATCTCAGCATGGCCATTGCTGGCGATATAATAAGAAGTTCAACGTAACATTCAAGAAAGAGCAGGATACGAAGATAAAATAGAAAGAGACCTAAATCAGAATAACAAATCATAAATACGTGTTGCGATCTTTTTAAAGATATTTCGTGAAATATTGAGCTTTAAATTATATTATTGGTGAAATATCGAAAAACTTATTTAAATAGTAGTTAATTGAATTGAAATAATATTCTTTTTTGTTTAGAAATACATGCTCAAGCATGATTTTAATGTTTAAATAATACTACCTCTTTTCCATTTCAACTTCAAATACTCTATTTTCTCAACTTTTCAAATTAATATAGTGTATGTGTCCAAATTTGACCAACCACGACCTACGGCGAATACGACAAACGGGCAGGCCTCGCCAAGCCAACGTCCCAGAAGAAACGACCTTATTATAAAAGAGCAGGATGTACGACCCTTGTAATATTATAAGCACGATAGGGAATATTAGGAATATTCTATCGAATATTCTCGATAGTTTGTCTCTGACAACCTAGGAGAGTCTCTCTGAGTATATAAGGGAGATGAAGGGCCTTGTAGAGGGGGGACAGAACTTTGTACGGAACATAACATCTGAAAACGTGAAATATATTATCGATCATATCATCATTTTGCTTAATCTAGTACTTATTATACTCAGCTAAGATTTAATCCTTTTAATTGATTTGTTCAAAGGGATTTTGTATCTTTTGAGTCAAACAATTTGGCACCGTCTGTGGGAATTTCTATAGCTGAAACCATAATTGTTTATCTAGATCCTGGTAGACGATTAACTATCTCTCCTCATACTCCATAAGAACCAACAATGGCTGATAAAGGGGAAGCTAGGCTGAAGATGATTGCATATGTCTCAAACAAACTCCTGAGCTCCCTCAACGAAACCGGTAGAGAAGACACCGAGAATACAACACCCGGAGCTACATCGGAGGGGGAAATCTCACCTCCTCCACACGGAGATCTAAAGATCTTGCGTGATAGGGGAGCCTCAACATCCACGGTGGGGGAAGCACCATCAGCAGTCAAAAAGCTGCTAGAAGAATGGTTGACGAGTGCTCTGAGCAACATACTTGAAAGACCTCCTCAAGGAGATGTCGAAAACTTGCCACCTATAGAAATCGCAGATACCACCAACGAGCCGAGCTCTACACGGATGGATAACGCCCGTACTGTCACTAAATCATGTGATGATGCACTCATAGCTATCTTAAAGAAAATGGACGAGATGGAAAACGAGAACAAAATACTTCGTGATCAAATGAAGGAGCATCAGAAAAGGGTTGACAAAATACCAGGTGCTCCTAAATTATTACCAAAATGCGATGTGGGTCGATTCATCGAACAGCCATACTATGACGGGGTCTCTCCCTATCCCATTCCAAAAACCTTCAAGATGCCACCACACTTAAGAATATACGATGGAACGACGGATCCGTAGGATCATCTGATCCATTATGTTACCACGGTAAAAGGCAACGATCTGTCGGAGGAACAGGTACCATCTGTGCTGCTAAAAATGTTTGGTGAGACTCTGACAGGAGGAGAATTGACATGGTACTCCTAGCTACCAGCAAAATCAATATCAACATTCGAACAGAATACGGATAAGTTCACCACCGCTCATGCAGGGGCGAAGAAAGTTGAAGCTAGGGTCAACGATATCTTCACCATCAGGCAAACGAAGGCGAGGGACTTCGGAATTTCCTGTCCCGATTCAACAGAGTAAGGATGAGCCTGCCGAATGTGTCAGAAGGGATGACAATAGCAGCCTTTCAAAATGGGTTAAACAGGAACGGATCGAAGGAGACCAAGAAATTACTCAGTAGACTCATGAAATACCCCCCAACCACATGGGAAGAAAATCACAACGCCTACTGCGCCGAGGTAAGGGCAGACGAGGAAGATCTGAACAGATCGCTTTAATGATTCACGTCATTCCAGACCGAGATAAGGAGAGACCAGCGCAACAAGGGCGAAGATATCAGCCACCACATCTCAATCGAGAAAGGCACCATCCCTATATCCGTACATGCAACCCGCCCCCTCTACGACACACAAATGTCGTGTCACGGCACACTGCCTCCCTCCGAAACGAAAGAGGTATGCCTCCACTACTTTCTGCTCATAATTTCTATGGTTTCCCTTCAGAGATAGTATACACACTGAAGAAGCTGGGCACGAAGGTACAGTGACCGCAAAAAATGAAATCAGACCCAATCGCCAGGAGATCCAACGTCCTCTGCGAATTCCACCAAGAAAGAGGACACAAGACCGAGGATTGAATAGGTCTGCAGGAAGAAGTAGTTAGGATGTTGAACCAGGGGTACCTGAAGGAACTGTTAAGCGATAAAGGAAGAGCCAATTTCGCTCGAGGGCGTGACCCATCTCAAGGACCTCCAAAGCCACATTTGCCAACGCTTGCCATACAAATGATCATCGGCGGTGGCGATGATACGGTGATCAACCATGTGAAGTTCACCACCACGCACAAACCCAAGCAGACAGTCGCCCATGAACGGTATGATGACCTCGAAGATAGTATCGTCTTCGGTAAGACAGATATCCACGGTTTTTCTTTCCCTTACTACGATGCTTTGGTTATAACTTTGCGCATCGTTGATACTGACATAAAAAAAATCATGATAGACGACGGAAGCAACGCGTGTATTTTCCACCCGCAAGTCCTCATGCAATAGGGCTCGAGGATAAGATAATACCGTGTTGCATAACACTAACAAGTTTTAACAATGCAGTAGAGCGGACGTCCGGAGAAATAGTGTTACCTATTCTGGCGGGAGGGGTCACCCTGGAAACAACATTCCACGTCATGAACCAGGAAATGGCTTAAAACACCATTATAGGACGATCATGGATACACGCCATGCGCGCCGTCCCTTTAAGCTTCTACCAAGTAGTCAAATTTCCCACCTCATGGGTATACACAGTTTTCGAGTTGAGCCACGCACCACCCGAGAATGCTACTGTATCGCCCAATACTGTACACACACCAAGCAACTAAGAGGGGCAAGTGCGGAAGAATAGCAATCAGCCACGTCAGGTGTCAAACCTGACGTACAGTACGAAGCCATCAAGGACCCCAACATTGTAGAAGCCTGCAAGGCAACCGTAGAAGAGCTCGACCCCATCCAATTGGACAACGCCGATAGCACAAAAAAGGCTTACATCTGACACAACCTCTCAAATCCAGGTAAGTATCACGAAGTTTTAACTAACAATTTCGAATTGCTTGCTTTCTCCCAATCAGATATGCCATGCATCCCAAGGGACATCGCCACCCACAAGCTCAACGACGAACCACTCCATCCACCAGTTTGGCAGATAAGGAGAAAATTCAATGCCGCAATAAATGAGGTAGCTAGCGAGGAGGTCGATAAACTACTCACCAACGGTTCCATCAGGGAGTCAAAATATCCAGAATAGGTCACCATTGTGGTCATGGTCAAAAAGAAAAATGGGAAATGGCGGATGTGCATGGACTTCACCGATCTCAACAAAACATGCCCAAAGGACTCCATCTCGTTACCTCACATCGACCAGCTTATCGACGCAATAGCAGGGCATGAATTTATAAGCTTCTTAGATGCTTACTCCGGCTATAACCAGATTCTGATGGCTGAAGAAGACCAAGAAAAGATCACCTTCATCATCCATCAAGGAATGTATAATTATAAGGTAATGCCCTTCGGGCTCAAGAATACAAGGGTCACGTATTAGAGGTTAGTCACCAAGATGTTCAAATAGCAACTCGGGAAGACCATGGAGGTCTACATCAACGATATGCTGGTAAAGTCGGTAAAGAAAGAGGACCATATTGGTCGCATGAAAGAAGCCTTCGAAATGCTAAGGAGGTACGGTATGAAACTAAATCCCAAAAAATGCGCCTTCGGCGTAGCCTCTGAAAAGTTCCTCGGATTCCTAGTGTCACAAGGGGGAATTGAGGTCAACCCAGATCAAATAAAAGCAATCGATGCTATATCAGAGACACTGACCAACAAGAAAGAGGTGCATAAACTGACGGGGCGCATAGCCGCCTTATCAAGGTATATTTCACGATCCTCAGATAAATGCCATAAATTCTTCAACGTACTAAGGAAGGATCATGGGCTGCAATGGAACGATGAATGTGTCGACGCCGTGAGAAAGCTAAAAATATATTTGTCCTCGCCTACACTGCTCGTCAAAGCAGACCTGGGCGAATGCTTAATGGTGTATCTGGACGTTTCTGAAGTTGCGATAAGCGCGGTCCTGGTTCGAGAAAATAAAGGTACGCAATCCCCAATTTATTATATCAGTAAAACTTTAACTAATGCCGAGAAAAGATACACTCACCTGGAAAAAGTAGCTCTAGCATTGGTCGTAGCTTAGACCGTACTTTCAATGTCACCCCATAAAAGTAGTGACGACGTTCCCCCTAAGGTGTATCCTGCACAAACCTGAACTACCGTGCAGGCTCACCAAATGGGCCATAGAGCTAAGCGGGCATGATATAACATACCAACCGCGAACCACCATTAAGTCGCAGGTACTCGCAGACTTCGTCGCTGATTTTAGCGTAGAGATATTGCCCGAGGTAGAACAGGAATCACTACGCGCTTCTACATGTACCGACCTCTGGATCCTCTACACCGATGGTGCGTCTAACACCTCGGGATCAGGACTAGGACTCATTCTTAGAGTCCTAACAGGCGAAGTAATTCACCGGTACATATGATGCCCCGAGATGACTAACAACGAAGCCGAGTATGAGGCTGTGATTGCAGGTTTGAAGTTAGTCCTCAAATATGGCGCTCATCGACTCATCCTATACTACTACTCCCAAATCGTGGTGAATCAGGTCACCGAGACTTTTAAAATTAGAGAGCAAAGGCTACAAAGATACCAGTCGAAAGTCCACAAACTACTACCAGAGTTCGACGAATGCCGCCTCGACCAAATAACCAGGGCATAGAATATCAAAGCAGACGTCCTTGGTAAACTAGCTGCGGCCGCCAAGAATATCAACACGGAAGCGTGGTCACCCTCCTTCATTCTGCGATAGACCACATCAAGGTACATTCTATAAACTTAACTTGGTACTGGCATAATCACTCCGTAGCCTATTTGCAAGATGGAACACTACCGCAAGACAAAAAAAAGCCAAAAAATTCCGAGTACAGCCAGCCCGATACACCTTAGTGAACGGTGATCTCTACAAAAGAACATTCAGCAGCCCCTTGGCCAAATGACTTGGAGCGCATCAAACCAAGCAAGAACTGGAAGAATTACACGAAGAGCATTGTGGCACCCATACGGGAAATCGTGGCCTCACCCGATGTCTGATCCGCGCCGGGTACTACTAGACCACCATGAAAAAAGAAGCCGCCGACTACGTCAGGAAGTGTGAACAATGTCAAAAATATACCCTTATGATACATCAAGCAGGGGAACTCCTTCACTCCGTCACTTCGCCATACCCATTCATAAAGTGGGGAATGGACATCATCGGCCCCCTCCCAGCAGGGCGAGGTAAAGTGCGTTTCCTCTTAGTTTTAACTGACTACTTCTCTAAATCGGTGGAAGCAGATGCATATACTCAGATATGTGAGCAAGAGGTGATCGCCTTCATACGGAAAAACATCATATGCCTTTTCGACATCCCCAAAGAAATCAGTTGCGACAACGGTCCTCAGTTCATCGGGAAAAGAATGACCGAGTTTTTTGAAAAATGGCACATCAAACGAATACTCTCCACGCCATACCACCCCGCCGCCAATGATCAAGCTGAATCCTCCAACAAAATAATACTTAACATATTGAAAAAGAAGCTTGAGGAAGCTAAATGGCTATGGCACTAATTGCTACCAGAAGTATTATGGGCATACCGCACCACGCGGAAAGCTAGCACAGGAGAAACACCATACTCGCTGGTCTACGGGACCGATGCAGTTATACCCGTCGAGGTCGGGGAACCCAGTTTAAGGTACTCCCACGATAGCGGAACAGGTAACGACAGAAGTAGGCTGCAGGACCTAGATGAAGTCGAAGAACGGATAGACAGGGCCTATGTAAGAATAGTGGGTCAGAAGCAACAAGTAGAAAGATACTACAACAAGAAAGCCAAGGTACGACCGCTCAAAGCCGGAGACTACGTCCTCAAGGCTAAGACACAAGCTTCCAAAATTCTCAATGAAGGAAAATTGGCAACAAACTGGGACGGACCATACAAAATCATAGCCACAGCAAGCAAAGGAGCATTCCAATTAGAAATAATGGAGGGAAAGATACTCCAAAACAACTGGAACGTCGCCCATCTCAAGTACTTCCACTTCTAGAAAAAGGCGTTGTCTAAGTCGCACTCTTTTTCCCTCATCCGGGTTTTGTCCCAATCGAGTTTTCTCAGAGAGGTTTTTAATGAGGCGGCAAGGGAGACGCATTAAGGGTGGGAGTGATGTTCATTACCTCGACTCGTCAACAAGTTCTCCAGGGCAAAGTAATGAAGGGACTTAATATATGTACAAGTGGACGTCCATTGTATATGTGGAATCGACATGTGATTCTCACAAAAACTTAATCATATCTCTATTATATGTGCAGAGAAAACATTTGATCTTTATCTCCATTGCATAAGTAAAATCGTGCCTCTATACGGGAGCACGACCGTGTCCCCAACGGATAATGGCTAAGTCTATCGACGACAACATAGGTTCAACCTAGTTCAAACCACGACAGGATCCTACTTCAACGATAGTCGAAGCAACATCCCAATGTCCAGGGCCATCGACAACAACATAGGTTCGACCTAGTTTTAACCACGATGGGATCCTACTTCGATGACAGTCGAAGCAACATCCCAATGGCCAAGGCCATCGTGACAACATATGTTCGACCTAGTTCGAACCATGACGGGATCCTACTTTGACGATAGTCGAAGCAACATCCCAATAGCCAGGGCTATCGACGACAATATAGGTTTGACATAGTTCGAACCACGACGGATCCTACTTCGACAACAGTCAAAGAAACACCCCAATGGCCAAGGCTATCAATGATGACATAAGTTCAACCTCATTCGAACCACTATGGAACTATAATTCGATGACCGTTCAAAATAATGTCCCACGTACGCGATAGTTGCAATAGATATAGGAGAAAATGAGCCAACAAAAGTAATTTGCACATTTCATCAAAACATCATTTACATTTGCCTTTACAAACAGGTCCAGGTACGACCCGTACAAAAATCCCCAAGCAAAAGTAAATACAAACTAAGTCTGCCCATTGTCCTCAGCGGGATAAACATCCTGTACCATGAATCCGAAGCCTGGTGACCTGCATCGTCAGAGTTGATATTGCCCCCGTCAGGAGTACAAGGTTCATACCCACAAGTCTTACGAGCTGCGGTATGAACGGACTCAAGCTCCTCCTCGGTCACCCTTCCCTCTACAAGAAAAGCACTATACACATCCATTCGGGCCTCAATGTGAACCTACAACTCATATTGACGACGAGGCACTGCCAGGTCGGCTGTAGGATGAGACGTGGAAGGATGAGAGCGTCGGCCCGCCTCCTCCGCCCTCAACGAGGCCATTTGACCTTTTAGTGCAGCTAGCTCCGCCTCCAATTCCCTAATGCGCCCTTCGAGTCCTACAACCCAACAACCAGAGGTTTTCCTCTCCCTGTCAGTTCCAACATGGAAATACGGAGGGAATCTTTCAAAGACACCAATTCAGAAATGGCTGCCGCCAGCTTATCGGCGCTAACGTTCAGCTCGCCCTTAAGCCCCTCTATCTCCGCTGTCCTAATATTCAACTCAGCAGTCAAGTTGGCAACCCTCGCCAGCAAATTGACGTTCTAAGTCGTTACCCTCTTGCTCAATTCGAGCTCATCCTCCTTCACCATGAGAGAGGTCTCCAACTCACTATTACGGTAAACAACCCTCACTAGATATTCGTCCCTCTCCCTCAACTCCTCTATTTGGCACTCCAATTGGCCCTTCACTGATTAAGCCCTTCACGGAACACCAGAAACTCAGGGTCCTGGCGATAAATATCAGATATCGCCCAATGCTTGGTACGATACTACTGATACTTGGACGATATCTTCTTATAAAGACAAGTCCTTCTTCCCTCTCAACGATCTCTCTCCGCCTCCAGGACGAGAAAGGGAAAAAGTTAGAAACAAATTACAGAGCAACGATTAATGTACCAATCCGACAATACGAAAAAGAGGGGCAGGGAAAGAATGAAAGGCACACACCTGTAGGGCCATACCAGTGACCTTCCGAGATAACTCCATGTAGCTCATAGCCCCAAGCATTTTGCTTTCAGGAGCGACACACAGGGAAGCCAGGGCCAACGCCACCTGCTCGCTATTCAGCAGTAAGTTGTAGCTCCACGAAATGACCACATAAAGGTCAGATCCGTCTGTACTTACCTCCACACGGGTATGACGACCCACAAATTTGTTAACTTTATTTGGGTCGATATCAGAACTTGAGTCGTCCCCAACATGTGTCCCCCGACGTTAGACGATGCCCCGCCCTCAACGGGGCGTACCAAGCCAGCCCTTGGATCAAATCCTTCAACTCGGGGAGATTGCCTCGACAAAATGGCATCGGCCATGAACAAGAGCATCGGGGTTGTTGCCATCAACATCCATGGCCACACCCTTCCCCATCTCCATCCTTCTCCTCTTTCTCTCCAATAGCTCGTCCCCGTCAGACGATTCACCCAGCAGACGCGGGGCCGGTGCCGAGGAGGTTTCTTCCTTCGTGGCCACAACTCGCAATGAATCTCCCAACTGAACTGGTTGAGGAAGATCCTCCCGAATAGACTCGCTCAAGATAAACTGCGTATCCGCAGCAGCAGCAATTTGCCTAAAGGCAGGTGTAGCGCCCTACGCCTGGAAGCTCCTCGACCTGTCACCACAAAGGATCATACCATTAAAATACACTCACACAACCGACATAGCAGTAAAGTGCGACATTCACCAGAAGAAACTTTAGGGTCGTATCGCTTCATGAAGGCGGACCAAGTTCGAGTTTCTTCTGCATGGGGTAACAGACGGGCTACCCAATCCGTGAGGCCCGTGATAGGGTGAGGCGGACGACCCATCGCTGTAAAGTGGCAAGAAAATGAGTTTTACAGCAAATTCAAGAAAAAAGAGAATAAAACGAGCAACAACACTTACGTTTCTCATTCCACCGCTCCAGGAACCCGGCGGGAGCATAAACAATGTGCTCAGTATTGACAAAGAAATACTTATGCCAAAACTTACGGCTTGCCCGATCATCCATCCCTACCACAAAGTCTCAAATGTACCATGGTACCCCTGAGAAAGCCAGGCATAAACAGGTGCAGAAGGTGGTGGATAGAAACATCGCACTCCGCCAATTCTGCATACTTGGTCAGTAGCAGAAGTACCTTGAGCGTATACGAAGTGAGCTGCGCTGGGCAGACCTGATAAAATCTACAAAATTCCTCTGCTAGAGGGAAAAGAGGAAAAGTGTAGCCAATGGATACTCGTAGAAAGCGTAGTATCCCGTTCTATGTACATCCACGTAATCCCCTCCCGCCAGAACCATGTCTACATCGGCGGGAATGCCATACTTTATACGAAGGGTGTCGAGATGGACTTGATCAGTCTCGGAAAGCACGGAGCTCGAAGTGGGAGGAGGGTCCTTAAGGAAGTCACTCCGAGACAGGGGATGTCTCGGTAGTAAATCCCCCACTATAAGAGGGATGTCATCCTCTTCTACCACCACATCCCCGCTGTTAGATGGTGGCACCAAGGATGATGGAACAGCCTCAGAAACCTCTTCATGAGGACGACGAGATTTCAGCATAATATCGGTTGAAGGAGTACCAACAAGGAAGAAGAAGGTAGAAGCTTCAGGCAAATAATGAAGTAAGAAACAGAAGGATATGTTAGCAAACGAAGTAGAGTGAAAGAGGTTTTTCGAGAGAGGAATGGCCAAAGTTTTTCAGAAATATAAATCCCTACCTATTTATAGGGTTGGGTGGCACCAGAATCAAGGTGGCAGGTCTCAGAGCTGCGCAAGAATCGAAGCATCAAGCCGTCAAATCCTTGTCTCGAAAACCTGCATAATGATGACGCACATGGAGCTGACATCACTTCCCGGTGAGAAGTATCACCCGTCGTTTGGCTAAACATGATGACCGCCCCCCGTTGACAAGATCATGACGTTCCAATGGGTCAAATTCATTCAAGAGAGCGTGTAAAGTCTGCTCATGGCGGACGCGTCCGTTCGCAACCCCGACAAGCGGAGGGACTAACTGTATGGGTCCAAATTTGATCAAACACGACCTACAACGAATATAAAAAACGGGCAGGCCTCGCCAAACCAACGTCCCAAAAGAAACGACTTTATTATAAAAGAGGAGGATGTACGACCATTGTAATATTGTAAGCACGATAGGGAACACTAGGAATATTCTATCGAATATTCTCGATAGTTTGTCTCTAACAACCTAGGAGAGTCTCTCTTAGTTTATAAGGGAGATGAAGGGCCTTGTAGAGGAGGGACAGAACTTTGTAAGGAACATAACATCTGAAAACGTGAAATATATTATCGATCATATCTTCCTTTTGTTTAATCTAGTACTTATTATACTCAGCTAAGATTTACCCCTTCTTTTAATTAATTTGTTCAAAGGGATTCTTGTATCTTTTGAGTCAAACATATAGTCCAACCGCCTAGACTGTGTCGCAATTTCTTTTTGTTTCTTATATCAATTCGGCCTTATTTCCAAAGAATATTAAATATTAATTTTAATTGTCACAGTTTAAGGTTGAAAAAACAGTGTCGAGTTTACATCTCTTTCTTACTTTCTTCCTTTCTCATAAGGTTTTATAGCTATTAGGAGACATAGAAGTAGATCAAGTCCAAGGGTACGACTTCGATGAAAGCAATGACTCAATCAAAACCCAATTTTGGATTTGGTTGGTCATCTGCCAATCCGATTTCAACATCTTTCAAAAACTTTAAACAAATTAAACACGAAAGAAACATAGTGCAAGCCATGTCGTGAGGCACTTCCTCACCAAATTAATATAGTAATTAATTCTTCTAGAGCGCGCACGTTATGAGCATTACTCATACAACGTGACCAAGTTAAACTAAAAAGAAATATTTTTCAACACGATCTAAGTATAGAAAAAATTGAACATGCAAACCTTCTAGATAGCTAGAACTCTTTTGTTTTAAAATGAATTCTACTCTAAGCGTTTGATAAGTACTAAGTAATACACTTTTTACTACATAATACGTCATTGTATATAATTGTTTAGTACTATTCATACATGAAGTGCGGTTGGTACATTCATTTTACTAATTAACCACAACAAAAATTTCTCGAATTTGTTTTGCTAAATGAAAATCTCAATCCAGAATAGATGACTAATTTATATTGAGCAAATTATCGTTGACTAAGGAAAAACTATGAAATCTTGACGCGTAGCTCGCTAAGTGACCAAAGAAAAAGATATTGATATTAAAGTACAACTTAACAGTTATAAGAGGAAAAACAAATAATTCATACGCATTGGATTACTCAACATTCACCGAGATGAAAGATTATAATTACAAAGAGAAGAGAGAGAGAGACTATTCAAATGACGATTGTAGACTTCCAAAAGAATTGGTAGCAGGAAATTTTGCCTGTAAAATTTTTTGAGAGCAAAACTAATTTCCAATGTACATTTTTTTTTTTGTCAAAAAGTAACTTAACCTGAATAATTCTACCAACTGAAAGTACTTGTAGATTATTGTTAAACATTTTAAAGAACTACTGCTTCCTCACCCTAAGGCACTTATTTTTCAAATCCACAATAAAAACAGTATGCACAACTTGGGGTGTACAAAGAAAACCGATAAACCGCGCCAAACCGGTAATCCGAGTCAAACCGGAAAAAAAAACTCGATCATGGGTTGGTTTGACTTGGTTTGGTGTTGGAAAAAATAACCCGACCATAATTGGTTTGATTTGGTTTTTACATAAAAAGTCAAACTGAAACCAAACCAACCCGATATTACATTTATTCAATTTTTACAAATATTTTATACATATAAATATTTATTTTTAATACAATTCATAAATATTTCTTAAACTTTTTCACAGTTTTATCTTTAAACATATTGTTTCAAGTTTGGAATTAACATTCTTGAATGGTCCAATAAATTTTATAGTTCATAAAGGTAGTAATTCAAATAAACTTCACATCAATACTAATGCTAACTAAGAAAATTCAATTCAACACTAGAAATGACAATAGTGTGGATATCTATTTTTTAGTTTTGCATTGTTTATATTGAAAATGCATAACTTAGTTTATCTTTTTCTTTAGTGCTTAGTTGTGTAACTAATATACTTATAGTTGTACTTATTTAAGCATGACTTATATAGTACTTTTAGATTATGTTAATATTTATTATGGCTTATTACTTAGTAATATTTTCTTTATGGATTTTAGTATTTTTGTTATTGAATATTTTAGTACAATGTTATGACGCATCTCATATTATTGTATTATTTTCTTGAAAAATACATTATATAGTTGTATCCTTGTAGGATTAGAGAAGTATGTGGAGCACAAGTTATATATTTGTGCTATGAAGACTTATCGGGAAAAAAAAAACCGAAAACCCGAAAAACCAGAGAAAACCCAAGATTGAAAAACCCGATTTCGTTGGTTTGGTTTGGTTTATAGATTTAAAAATCCGACACTATTGGTTTGGTTTGGTAATTGAAAAATTCGAACCAACCCGGTCTATGTACACCCCTACGCACAACATATCTAAAAATGATGGCAATGACTATAATATTCAGAATATTGGAGTAATAATTTCTATAAAACATATCATGGTACATTTTCTATAATTTTGTAATTTCGTATTCAGTATGTAGTTATTTTTAAGGTCCACACGCAGTAGTACACCAGCTAGCCATCAATATCTAATTCAAGCTTGGGTAGGGAAGAAGTTAGCACCAGATCTAATTTAACCTATGATCTTACCTTTTCGACAATTAATAAAAGAGTTGCTAAGTAAAAATACTTCTTTTTTACTCCTATCCGTTTACGTGATTGTATTAGGCTTGCACCATTGCACGTTTTTATTACGTATCTCTTGATAATTTAACCAATTTTAGGGTTTCCAAATAAAAGAAAACTTATAGTTAACATATGAAAGTTTGCATGGACTAAATAAAGGATTTAAGTCAACCAACACCAGTCAAGTTTACTCCATTTAACCGAGCAAACAGCATTTACTCAACATGTGAAAGTTTAAATGGCATAAATATAGGATTCAAGTTCAACTATTAGCAGTCAAGTTTACTACATTTATACGAGCAAGCTCCTCTCTCTTTCTCTACCGTGATGGAATCTGAAGTTTATTAGTGAGAAAACTACGTTAATCCGTTGTTTACACCGATTTAATAAATATACATGTATCTGTCACTTAATCATTACTCCCTTTGATTCAATTTAAATAACACATTTTTCCTACTAGTTTGTTCAAAATAGAATGATATATGTATATATTTGGAAATAATTCAATTTTAATATTTTATACACTTTACCCTTAATGAGAGGTTTTATCGACACACAAATGTCACGGCCCTACAAAACTTTTGCCCCTTAAACTTTTACGACCACATAGTTCAAAGGTCTTTTTTCTTCTTAAATTTTGTGTCAAGTCAAACTACTTCATCTAAATTGAAACGATGGAATATTAATTAATGTATACTTTTACCTTAATATATCAACTATTTTTAGTTGCATTGGGGGTAGGGAGAAGTGGAGACGAGGGAGGTTATTACAAGGTTGGGAATCTAGCCCCCATCGACAGAATAAAAATTCACTTAGCGAATCAACTGAGTTACCGGAAGTTTTCACCTCAATATATCACTTATTCATGATTAACTAATATGATTTCATCCTAA
This sequence comes from Nicotiana glauca, assembly GCA_026770625.1. Lineage (NCBI taxonomy): Eukaryota > Viridiplantae > Streptophyta > Magnoliopsida > Solanales > Solanaceae > Nicotiana > Nicotiana glauca. The sequence goes on along the minus strand of MU775352.1, from coordinate 12,993 downwards.
TTCGTGTACCAGTATATGGCTGAATACAAAGTCAAACAATAAAAAGAATACTATTTGCGTATAAACTAAATAAGCATAAAATGCCAGAAGTATATCCTTAACAAAAAAATAAAAGTTATTGTTTTTATATTAAGTGAGATCATGTACTATATTAAAGCAAAATTAAAGATAAAGATAAATATGGTGTGAATTTAAGGTTGGAGGTGTAGCTGTGAATGTTCCTACCCTACCCATGTTTACGATTAGTTGGAAGTTAGGTACATTGGTGTGAACGTACTTAAAAAGAAGATGTGGGATCAAACCTAATTTAATGCAAAGTTCACATATTCAATAGCTACCATTTCCTATAATCACGTTTAGAACTACTAAAAATAAAATGAAATAAATAAGGAAAAAAGAAAAAGGAGGAAACAACAAGCAAACTTGATAATAGTACAATAATTTTCTAGGGTCCCAAACTTAAAAGAGATTAGGGGCCAATGTTGGGAAGAGTACTCAAAACTTCCAACATTTGGTCTGTTGTAAGGGCGACTAGACTGCCCCTTTATTATCAAACTTGAAATGCTACTGATAATGATGCTGTCTTTAAGGCCTTTTATTTTAGTGCCCGAAAAAATAAAGTTTGAAGGGGTAAGAGTTGTTGTTGCTTTCTGGAAAATAAAATCTTGAATTAAGGGAACGTTGGTACGAAGAAAAATAATTTTGTGAAAAATATTTTCAATTTTTTCATATTTGGTCGATCTAACTATTTTAAAAAATATTTTTCTCGTAAACTCATTTTCTTCCAATTGAAGGAAAACATTTTCTATATCAAAAGAAGGGAAAATAACTTTCAAAATTCCTTCTCGACCCTTCTCATTCCCAACAACTCACCCCCACACCCACACCCACACCCACCCTATCTCCACCCCCTCCACCCCACCCCACCCCAACCTAATAAAAATATTATTAATAATACTTTCTTTTTATGCTATGAATAATTTTTTTTTTATTTCAACAAATGAGTATTTTTTTTCATGATATAAAAAAATATTTTTTTTATTTTAACAAAAGAAAAATACTTTCTTTTCATGTAAAAA